>PVKU01007676.1:46334-84042 GCA_004027475.1 Anoura caudifer | reverse complement strand
GGCCGAGGGGTGACCGTATTATTTTTTATTTTTTTATTTTTCCCTTGTTCAGCATTCAGTTTTCTCTGGCCTACTGTCCTCAGAGGTGTCCCTAGATTCTCTGCCCAGGGACCCAGGCGCGAACTGTGGTCGCGCGCCCACAAGTCCCGATGTTCCCTGAGTCTTCCTTGCACAGGTTCCAACTGTCCCACGAACACGGCTCAACCCCTATGGTGCCCAGCGACTGCGCGCCCTGTCGCGCTGAGTCTCCCTGGGCGCGCTGATGCACCGATCCCCTAGCAGCTGTTTACAATGTTGCGCGGGCGCAGACAAAGGCACGTGCTCCAGCTCCCGTTTGATCCTCTGGGGGCTATGAGATCTTAATTCCTGTCTGTGAGATTTCAAGCGACCAGGTTTATGCTGGCGTGGCGGGTCCCTGCTTGGCTGACCAGGGAGCGGATGTCCCAGCTCCCTCTCCTGCGTCTTATGGCCAGCCCTGGCCCGGTTTCTCAGCCCCCGCCCTGGTCTCCGCACCGCCGGAGTACTCTCCTTACCGTCCGGTTTTTCAACGTCCACTGCAATTTTCGATAATCTGTTTTCAAATATGCTGGGTTTCTGGTGTCTGTTTGCTGTGCTGCATTGAAAAATGCCCCGGTTTAAGACCTATGTGTGGGAGGCAAAGAGATGTACGTCCTCTTACCATGCCGCCATCTTCTCTCGGTCCAAATTGACAACTTTTATGTTACAATTTTACCATGGCAAAAAAAAAGAAGGCCTTAACTCTTTGTGGGGAAAAAGGAGGTGGCAGGGTGGAACATGGATGAACTGTATGCTAGGTGAAAAAAGCCAGACCACATAGTAAATGAAGCCATTTTAATGAAATGTCCAGAATAAGCAAATCTATAAAAACAGAAGGAGACTTGTGTTTGCCTAAGGCTGATGAGTGGAAGAAGGGATTAGAGAGAAGAGGTAAAGGGTGTGGGTTTCTTTGGGGGTGATAAAAATATCCTAAGATGGATTGTGGTGATAGTTACTTTACAACTGCAAATGAATGAAAACTATTGATTTATACACTGTAAATGAATGAATGAAAGAGTGTATGAATTATATCTCATTAAAGCTATTTTTAAAAAATTGGCAAAGGATCTGAGCAGACATTTCTGCAAAAGAGTTGTACAAATGGCCAAAAAGCACAGTAAAAGATTCTCAGCATTATTAGCCATCAGAGAAGGACAACTCAAAGCCAGAGTAAGATTTCACTTCACATTCTAAGTTGGCTAGAATTAAAAGGAAGACAGATGTTGGTGAGGGTGTGGAGAAGTAAGAACCCTCAGACTGGGAGGATTTTAAAAGGGCGCAATCGATTTGGAAACAGTCTGGCAGTTCCTCAGAAGGTTAAACATACAATTACCGCATTACTCATCATGTCTGATCTTAAGTACAAAACCAAGAGAAATGAAAACATATATCCACACAGAAACTTGTACGCAAATGTTCATAGCAGCATTATTTGTAACAGTCAAAAAGCAAAAACAATCTGAAGGTTCATCAGCCAATGAATGAATAACCAAAATGTGGTATATCTTTATCATAGATTATTATTCAGCCATGAAAAGAAATTAAGTATCAATACTGGGGCTTCTGGTCAAGATGGTGGTGTAGGTACTCACATCCTCCCCCACACATACCAAATTACAACTAATCTATAGAACAACCATCATTCTTAAAATCTAGCTGAACAGAAGTTTTATAACTAAGAATATAAAGAAGCCACATATAGGATGGCAGGAGGTTGGCTAGTTCAGCAATTTTCAACCTTTTTCATCTCATGTCACACATAATCTAATGACTAAAATCCTGTGGCACACCAAAAAATAGGTATAATTTTGATACATTCACAGTGGACAGCTACTGTTGTATTGGCAGTTGTCATTTTTCAATTTGACAGTCTAAGGGAAAAGAGGTCAGTGTCCCTGACTAAATAGCCAGATATTTCATGTTTTAAAAATTCTTGTGGCACACCAGTTTGAAAATTGCTGGGCTAGTCCCATACCCACATGTGGCAGTTAAAATTCAGGAGGGGTATGTCAGCTATGAAGTTTTTCCCTCACCCCCAGGAGTAAAGTGTCCCAACCCCACACCATGTCCCTCATCCCAGGGTTCCAGTGCTGGGAAGAGAAGTCCCCATGATTAAGTGAGATAGAGCGTTTCTAGGGTCCCAGGTGTGTCTCTTAAAGGACATGCATGCAGATTTACTCAGACTCACTCCCTCTGAGCTCCAATGCTGAGGCAGCAGCTCATAAAAAGCCAGGGACATACAAGGAGGAACTGAATTGCCTGGTTTAGGGTGAGAGTTGAAGGGGCAGCTTTCTCTCAGACAGAAGTGCTGGCAGAGGCTATGGTTCCTTTGCTAAGCCTTCCCCTTAATGGAACTAGCAGGCAGGTACCATATCTGAGTCTCCATCAACCTGGCTAACACTGTCCACTCACCCTGGTGATTCCCTGAGGCCCCACCCAGTCCAACTTGTGGATCCAACAGAGCTGTTTCTAGTGGCTTTTCCATACAAATGGCCTGTCTTGGTTCATGCTGATAACTTTCCTCAAAGGTTCACAAACTCCAAATAAGCAGCACTGGCCTCCATGTGCCCCCTACCTCTTGTTAAGAGGCCTCAAGCCCAGCACTAGCTTCTGCTGGCCTTGGTTCACAGCATGTCCTCTCCTGAGCAACTGCTAGCCCAGCACAAGTACCAGCCCTCTGTAGATTACTCTGTAGCCCAAGCCAGGTGGCCCTGGGAAGGGCACAGGTTGCCACTGATCTTGGCCTGCATCTCCCTTCCCACACAAGCAGTCAGCTTCAAACCACATGGAAGCACCACTCAAACCCTGCTGTGAGCAACACACTCAAGGTGAAGATTCATTTGGTACCAAAGCCCAGCTGAAGCAAGTCCTCTTCCAAGGGATTGGCCCTTACACAGTAGCTTCTCCACTGTAGTTGCAGCTAGTGCTAGCAACCAATCAGCCTGTGGGTAAATTTCTCCCACTGATATGCCAACAGTAATCATGGCTCAACTACAATAACAAGGTGCACACACCCCACACCAGGAGAGCACCCAAAGTGCCCACCTGGGATGTCCAAGAAGGCTACACCACTAGGCTCTACAGGACACCTACTATATAAGGCAGCTCTACCAAGACTGGGAAATGTAGTAGCTCTACTTAATACATAGAAACATACACAGGAAGGCTGCCAAAATGAGACGACAAAGAAACATGTCCAAAAAGAAAGAATAGAGCAAAACTCCAGAAAAAGTACTAAATGAAAATGAGACAAAATGCAAAGTTCAAAACACTGGTTATAAGGATGCTCAATGAACTTAGGGGAAGAGTAGATGGACTTAGTAAGAACATAGACAAAGAGATAGGAAACATAAAAATGGAGATAGAAAACATAAAAAAGAAATAGAAATGAAGAATATATTATTGGGAATTAACAGTAGAATAGATGAAGCAGAGGATTGAATCAGAAATTTGGAAGATAAGAAAGCAGAAAATGCCCAATTAGAATGGCTAAAAAGAAAAAAGAGCCCTGGCTGGTATGGCTTAGTGGATTGAGTACTGGACTTTGAGGCAGAGGGTCACTGGTTCGATTCCCAGTCAGGGCACATGCCTGGGTCACCAGCCATGTTCCTCAGTGCGGGGCGCATGAGAGGCAACCACACAATGATTTTTCACTCCCTCTCATTCTCTGTCCCTTCCCCTCTGTCTAAAAATAAATAAATAAAAGCTTTCAAAAATTAAAAAAAGAAAAGAAAAAAGAATTCCTCCCCCACCAAAATGAGGATAGTTTATGGAGCCTCTGGGACAACTTCAAACATACCAACATTCACATCGTGGGAGTGCCAGAAGAAGAGAGAAAAAGCAAGGAACTGAAAACATATTTGAAAAAATAATGACTGAAAACTTTCCTAATATGGAGAAGAAACTAGACATACAAGTCCAGGAAGTGCAGGGAATCCCAAATAAGACAAACCCAAAGAGACCAACACCAAGACACATTATAATTAAAATGCCAAAGGTTGAAGACAGAGAAAATCTTAAAAGCAGCAAAAGAAAAGCAGTTAGTTACCTACAAGGGAGCTCCCATCAGACTTTCAGCTGATTTCTCAACAGGAACTGTGCAGGTCAGAAGGGACTGGCAAGAAATATTCAAGTGATTACAAGCAAGGACCTACAACCAAGATTACTCTACCCAGCAAAGCTATCGTTTAGAACTGAAAGACAGATAAAGACGTTTTCCAAAAAGAAAAAGCTAAAGGAGTTTATTACCATCAAACCAGTATTACAAAAATGTTAAAGCATCTTTAAGAAAAAGAAAAAATAAAAATATGAATAATAAAATGGCAAAAATGCATGTCCATCAACAATTACTTTGAATGCACATGTATTAAATCTTCAAACAAAAGACATACGGTGGCTGAATGGATAAGAAAACAAGACCCTTATATATGCTGTCTACAAGAGACTCATTTCAGATCAAAGGAAACACACAGTCTGAAAGTAAAGAAATGGAAAAAGATGCTTCATTAAAATGGAAGCAACAATAACAAAAAATGCTGGGGTAGCAATACTTACACCAGACAAAACAGGCTTTAAAACAAAGGCTATACACAACAAGAGACACTCCACTTCTGGGTATTTATCTGAAGAAGCCTGAAACACTAGTTTTAAAAGACATATGCACCCATTTGCAGCAGTACTTACAATAGCCAAGAATGGAAGCAGCCTAAGTGTTCATCAGTAGATGCACGAATAAAGAAGTGGTGCATATATACCATGGCATAGGACTCAGCCATGAAAAAGAATGAAATTTTGCCATCTGCAGCAAAATGGATGGACCTAGAGGGTATTGGACTGAGTGAATTAAATCAGAAAAAGGCAAATACCATATGATTTTACTTATATGTGCAATCTAAAAAATAATAATAAATAAATGGACACACATACCAGAGACAGACCCATAGATACAGAGAACATTTGACAGTTATAGATGGGGTGAGCGGGTGGAGGTAGGGGTGTTGGTGAAAAAGGTGAAGGGATTAAGAGGTAAAAATTGGTAGTTACAAAATAGTCATGAGGATGTGAAGTACAGCGTAGGGAATATAGTCAACAATAATATAACAAGGTATGGTGTCAGATGAGTACTAGATTTATTGACATGATCACTTTGTAAGTTATATAAATGTCTAATCACTGGGTTGTATATTTGAAACTAATAAAATGTTGTATGTCAACTGTAATAAAAATGAAAATTATTTTTTAAAAAGGAAGAAAGTACTGATATATGCTGCAACATGGATGAATCTTGAAAACATTGTTAAACGAAAGAAAGCCAACCACGAGGACAACATATTGTATGAACCCATTTATATGGAATGCCCCAAATAGGCAAATCCATACACACATGAACCTGATTAGTGATTGCCAAGAACTGAGGGTATGGCTGATACACACTATACAAGAAACTAATAAAAGCGATATGTTATCGTAGACAGTCAGGGAGTGCTGGAGTGTCTCCTCCATTGGCCAGAAGGGCACAAGGGGAAGTTCTCGCACTGAATGTGCCAATGGCTAGAGAGATGAATAGACAGGGCCCCAGCAAACCAAAAACTAGCAGTATGATTGTATAGAGAAAGAAAGCCCTCCTCTCCCTAGCTCCGTAAGAACTGCAGGTCTTTGAGATGGGAGTCCACCATTCTTCAGGTCCTGGCACCTGAATAAACCTCTTTTCTTTAGCAACAGCACCTGTCTCATGAGTCTGGCTTTTGTTGCAGCAAGCAGCTGAACCTACTTTGTTGGTTTCAGTTACTTGCAGAAGGCAGGATGGCATGGATCACCCGAGGCTTCTCAAAGTATACTTTTCATATTGCTTACCTTTTTTGAATCATGTGACTATATTACCTAATCAGATAAAATATATAAAACTTAAGAATAGTAAAGGAGGCTAGTTCAGTGCTGAAACTGTAAATTTTTAAAAATAATTTTATGCTTAAAGGTGACTCTAAGTAGTTTTTTTCTGTATCTGTTCATACATTTATATATATTTGCAAGTATATTAAATGTATTTTTACATGAATAAAATTATACTTTATGCACCTTGCTTTTTTGATTAACATATTTTTTGTATGTTAATAACATAGTTCCACCCCATTCTTTAATCAGCTCCATGATATTCTTTGGTAAAGATATGACAGTTCCTAACCATGATCGTTCAGACTTCTTCTAATTTATTTCTGTTTCAGATGCTAATATTAACATTCTTATATGTGTGTGTGTGTGTGTCAGTATCCATTCAGAGGATGATTTCCTTAGCAGAGAGATTGCTTGAGAAATATTATTTAAAAAAATAATTTGTAAGTGTTTGGGGGCTGGGACCTTGAGACAGCGCATGCAGAGTTGTGCTGCATATATTCTCCCACTAGGTGGCAGGAGAGATCTATAAATTTCTAAGAGAATGGCGCTTTGTGCATTTCAAAACAAAGTGTGTGTGTGTGTGTGTGTGTGTTTAATGATGTTGGTATTGTTCATAGATCATCTGTAACAATCTTGATGCTGTGCTTTCTTTTATTAAAAGATTTTATTTATTTATTTTTAGACAGAGGGGAAAGGAGGGAGAAAGAGAGGTAGAGAAAAATCAATGTGTGGTTGCCTCTCATGTGCCCCCCACCCGGGACCTGGCCTGCAACCCAGGCATGTGCCCTGACTGGGACCCTCGACCTTTCAGTTTGCAGGCTGGCACTCAATCCACTGAGCCACACCAGCCAGGGCCTGATGCTGTGTTTTCTATAAGGTGAAGCTGACATAGTATTTTCCAGTAGCAGTCAGGGTTTGTGCTGTTGTTCCCAGAAATGTGCCTCAGGTGATGGAATCTAAAAAGCACAATGTCTGATTAATATCTAGATGATAATGAATAAAAATGCATGTGACATTAGCACCAAGGTGTAGCAATGCAAGTTTCATGAATGACAATAGCAGAACATTTAAAGTATTCCTAATTACTACTTGACACTGATCAAATATATATTTTAAATTGTTCACCACAAGAATGTACATAAATCATAAAGTTCCTAGATTTTCCCCAATCATATCTTCTTGCTAACCTCAAGACCCCTTAGTCATAAGCCATTTCTTTTAGTATGTTCCTGTAATACCAGAAGGCATCAAGGGAAAGAGGATTTGCAAGCTGTGATGGAAATAGTGTCTTAAGCTTCTAATGAAATACTACAGAAGCTATAATGGAGAGAATTAAAATGCTCCAAAGCAGAAATAAAGTACAAAATTAAAGATGCGTATTGGAGAGACTTACCGCAGAAATTGTGCTGGGAAGAGGAATTAATTCTTTGTAAACATATACTGTAGAAAGGAAAAGGTCCAGAGATGTACTCTGTTTTTATAACACGCTATTACATCTAGGTTATTTTGAGGCTTGGGATAGTTCTCAGTTAGAGGGAATATGTCCTTGGGTCCCAATAATATTCTATGCACAGGATCTTAGAAAATCTAGATGCTAGTGGCATAGACTCAGAATCCCTGACCTTCTGCCATCTCACTCTGCCAGTGTGGCAGGTTGAAGAGTCTGTAAATTGAGACTTTACTATCACTATATCTGAGGGTCAATTAAATATCAGAGGCTAATTTTTGTTATTGTTCTGGGGTAATGAAGCAATGTCCATGGTAAATAGGGGAAAAAAACATCTCTGAAAGTTCTTCAAAACTTCTTACCTGCTGGAAGATTGATTTTCTCCCTAAATTAAGAAAAAAAATCCTATTCTGGTACAGCAGTTTTCAAACTTATTTATTTTTAGCAGCAGGCTATTGTAAAAATGAAAATTTGACACAGAATCTCAATACATAGAATCTAAATAAATAAAATTAAAAAGTAGGACTATTGATTGAAAAGCCTCTTAATTTACCACACGTGATCCCCAAAGGTAGGGCTGCCTGGAGCTGTCGACTGGATGGCTCTGTGTGTGGTTACACCATATGGACCTCCACCCAGCTGCTCCCAGTTTCATGACTCCCTGAGAGTCACTCTTGACTCACTGAACAAGCAATTATCAAGTGCTTATTGTTTGCCTGGTACTGGGATAGATCCTGGGTACACAAAGATGAGTAAGGCTAAGTCCCCATCCTCGAAGAGCTCAAATGGTCTAGTGAAGATTTCCTTTGTAAGTTTCAGGGAACATTCTCATTGCCTGTACTGCTCATTAAAAATGCCTGTTTCTGGGTTTTACCACAGATATGACAAATTCCAAAGGTAAGAGGTGGAGCCTAGAAATCTGCCTCTTAATAAGCATTAATCTAGTGGGAGAGACAGAAACACAAACAAGGATAGTAATTATAAAACAACATGCTGAGTTATGGTGGAGGTATGTGGGAGCAATTACAGGAGGACAAGGAGGAGTGAGGAGCATCCAAGGGGGTGAGCAAACAAAGCTTTGGAGTGGGTTCCACACAGAACAGGCTGACAGGACAAGTAATAATTGTCTAGGCGTGGGAGTGGCACCAAACTGAGGGGCTAGAGTAACCCAGACAAGAGGTGATGAGGGACTGAACTAGGTCAGCAGTCAGCAGGGATGTAGTAATAATACTAACCATGATAAGGGCTGGCATTTATTGCTACTGCCTACCAGTCAATGTACTAAGGACTTCACATATGCTCTCATTTAATTCTCACAAGTCCCATAGGGTAGGTACCACTAGAACTCCCAGTTCACGGATGATGATACTGACATTTGGAGAGGGAAAGCAGCACACAGAAGGGGGTCCAGGCCTGGAACTCAGGTCTGTTTGTCTTTCAACTGATGTCTCCAACTCTAACAATTAAATCATATCGTCTCTTAAAGGATATAGAAGACGGAATGGATTAAAAAGTTCTGTAAGAGGTAATTCCAAATGACTTGATGACTGGTTGGGTGTAAGGTAAGGGATTACTCTAATTTAGGGCACCGGGTGATAGAGGCACCTGGAGAGTGAATCCTGGAAGAGGAATTTGTTTGAGGAGGAAGAGGCTTTGGCCAAGATGAGTTTCAGGTGGGGATCTATGGATTATCCTATGGGTTTGAAGCTTGGGGCAGAAATGAGATAGAGATACAGGTTTGGGAGTTAGTGGAAACCAAGAAACTTGGTCAGTTCAATTGACAGAAGGCGTAGAGTGACAAAACAGTAGAAAAGAAGGGAAGAGAGATATGCAAAGGAGACAGAGAAGGAATGTTACTAAGTGACTGAGTGTCATTGGAACCAGGGGGGACTGAGTTTCAAGGAGAGAGTGCTCAGTAGTTGGAAAATGGCATTGTTTACTGATGATCCTAATGAGGAAGTTTCAGGAGCCCATCACAGCATGTTGTGGGATAGATAAAGGGTGAAAAAAAAAAACAGGAAGAGCACACATGGACTCTCCCTTTGAAAGGTGTAGATGAAAAGTGGAAAGAATAACTGCAGAGTGCTTATGGGGGGCGGGGGACATAGAAGCTAAAAGTATCTTTCGAATGCTTCACACACATACAGGTTTGGCATTTACCACCATCAACTTCTAGGATGGCATGCCTAATCCATCCTTTCCCTTGATACTTCTGAAATGAGAGAAATGACCCTGGTTTGCAAGCCAAAAAAATGCAGAAGAGGCATTTCTGCCAACGACAAAGACTAGGAATGACTTTTGCTCCTGAAATCTTCATTATTTGGAAATCTTTCTTTAGTTCCTGCCTGCTACGACAAGAACCCATCCAGAGTTGCCTTGCCATGAGAGGTTTATCCAATGGCCATCTCTATCATCCCATCTTTGCCTGATAGCTTCTGGAAAAACAACTGTGTCCTGTGCTTGGTTTAACTAACAAATGCATCCCCAGTCATCCTTTGACTAGCATCTCTCCAATTCTACTGCAGCAACAAAGAAACTGCTAGGTGTCACGGAATCAGATCCATGTGTGTCATCTGGCTGTGAGCACACTTCCCTGCGAGTATCTGTCTTGGCTGCTCCTCAGAGTGCACACCACATTGCTGAGTGACCCGTACCTGCCCTGGAGTGCATAGCGGGTCTGCTCAGCACAGCATGAGCTGACCTCCATCTCTGCTTAAGGATGCCTATGAAACAAGAACATTGTTTCATCTAATATTTAATTTAAAATAATAAATCTTTGTCCATTTAAGTGGTGGGTGATTGGAGATTGCTCCTTTGTTTACTGCAAAACCCAAGCAAGGAAAAATCAACCTACCTGATTTATTTGGGATGAGCAGGGGTACAGATGGGTGAAAAAGCTCAGGTTCTGGGCTCCTCAAAGGATCCGCATACAGGTTGTTGGGGGAAAGCCCCAAAAGTCTAAATTCAGGATTGATTCCAAAGGATTGACATGTAGCTTACTCAAATTAATAAGAGCTTTACTAGGAGAAGCTGACATACATGGGCAAGGCAGCTGCTTATTCCCAGTGGAAATAAATCCACCCCCCTCCCAGGACAGGGCCTCCTTTTTATAGGGGGTTAATGTAAAGCCATGTGGTGGGTAGTCACATAGACCACCAGAAAGAGCAGTGCATTGCTAAGTTAACAGAGAACACCAGACAGTCATCCACATTCTATACATTCATTAATCTCCTCTCTGGGGCCTGACATTTATCGTTGGGGGCATTCCACCTTTTTGGGTAGTCAGCTAAACCTGAGGCTACAGAGAGTTAAAAAGTCACAGAGGGCTAAACATAGAGTCCAGCATTTCCCAAACACCTTTTTACTGCTGAAGATGTATCACATCTCTAAATGAGGTCCCCTACAAGGCACAGAGTCAACGGGGAAAAGTTTTGTTTTATTTTTTTAAGTTGAGAAGACTTGACCATATTTATAATTAAGAGTGGAATGCGGGTGAAATGACCAATGGGTGGAAGAAACAGAAACTATCGAAGGGAAGAACAGTGATGCAGGTGCCTGGGGAAAGGGGATAAAGGAGAAGAGTAGGGTGGTCAGCCGAGACTGGAAGGCAGAAAAGCAGTTTGGCCAGGGTCTCTATTAGATAATAGCTACTGTGTACCGGACACTTGCTATGTATCGGACACCATGCTAGGCAATAGACACTTGTGGTCCGCTCAACCACTCTACAGACAAAGAGACTGGGTCTCAGAGCACTTAGGCAACTTGCTCAGGGTCATACAGTTAGTAAATGGTTACCCAATGTTAGACCTGAGAACCTCTGTCCCAGGGAGGCATAAAGACAGTAGGAAAAGTTGGGTGTCAGTGAGGAGTTTGGGGTAGGATGCTAACCAGGGAGAAGTAAAGTATCCTTGAGGGCTTGAAAAAAAACCTGTCATTCCCTGTGTGATAATCTGTAAGGCTGTGGTTTTTCTCCAATAGCAGAGTGTTGGGGTTCTGACCAGAGCAGACACATGGCAGCCTTCATCCAGCATGGAGGGGAGAGACCTGAGGCTCAGTTCTCTGTGACTGTGGTCTAGAATTTGGGGGATTTGGGGTGGGGGTCAGAGGCAGACAGGTTCATGAGGAGCTGGTGGAATGGGAGAGGCTGGAGATGGTGATGAGGTTGAAGAGCGAGTGTCATGTGAGGGTGGTGGTAAACACAGGAAGGACTGGAGGCTGTGCTCAGAGAGCAGGTGTATTGGTTAGGGACTTTGGGCTAAGAATGTGAATTTAAATGGCATGAAACAATAAGAACATTTATTATGACACAGCTGCAAGTCCTGTCTAAGGAGGATTTCAGGCTGCTGGAAGAGGTTCAGTAACCCTTTTTAAGGCTTATTTCTTTACACGTCTGTCTTGGTGCTCATTTCATCTCTCTGCTGGTAGCAAGGTGGCCACACCAGCTCCTGAAACTAAACAACGGAAGAGATGGCTTGCTCTTTGACGCAAAGAGCTTTCTCCCTACAACCTCACAGCAGGTTCCCTCCTGCTCACTGGCCACTGCTGGGTCTCCAGCCCTGTAGTAAGTGGGGTGGGCCCTCCCTGAGGCACTTACTGATGTGTGAGAGGTGGTGTCTAAACAAAGTCATCATTCTGTTAGGGAGGTAGAGGATCTCTGTAGAGGGAAATCAGAGCATGAAATGTGTGAGATGAAATTCAAAACATACACAAGATTGGTGGGAGTGTGGGTGGCTGAAGTGAAATGAGGATGAAGGTAACTAAAGTTAGGAAGGTGCAGGAATCAGAAGCCTGGATTTCTGGATGAATCATCCACATAGATGTCGAAATGGTAAGTGGTGGAGGTGGAGAGAGGCACCCCATGAGCCAGGATGCCAGGCCCTCAGTAAGTGACAGGGATGATGGAGAAGCTGTTTGGTTATAGGACAAGAGGGAAGGAATGTCGGAAGTTCTTCTTTACCTTCTCCCCTAAACCCAATTGATTATAAATAAGGGCCTTAATTTTTGTAGATCTCATCCCCACCAGGCTGTCCAGGCGCTCATTTCTCTCCTGTGCCAGGGCAGCAATTTCTAGACTCTCTCCCCATGGGCGTTCACTCCCTCCACTGCATGGTTTTCAATCTCAGATGCACATTAGAATCACCTGGGGAGATTTTCAAGCTCTTCACAACCTGGGTACCCAGTAGTCCAATTAAATAAAAACCCTAGTAGATTCCAGGTTACTTTCCTCCTTAGATGATTTCAATATGCAGCCACATTTGGATGTTCAATACGGACGTCCTACCTCTCTGCACTGTTGACCATTATCTTCCCAAAAGGTGTTGGAGCAGATTCCTTCTATGTGCTCACTGGAATAAATATGTTAAACCCTTACTATGTACACTGCAGCTCCCAGGAACAGAAAGATGAAAACCTCACAGCTCCCCCTCCCAAAGATGCCTCCCTGAGGACATAGGCACTACACACTTGTGGTACAGACCAACAGGTGCCACCACGCAGGGGGACACCACGGCATCAAGGCAGCACCTAATACAGCCTGGGGAAGACAAGGCTCTTGGGAAAGATGTTATGCAGCATCTTTAACTCCATTTCACTTCAGGCTCTGTGGCCAGTGAAGTCTACATCCTGGATTTTGCTGGTATTTTGAACACTTTTGCCTGAGAAACCTCAAACACCAGAAACCATCAAAACTCCATTTTCTTTGAGAAAAAAATCTGAACTTTTCATATTGTAATGTAAGGCCCTTTTCACCTTGGTTCCTGCCTCTCTAACTTCAACTCCTACCACTTCTTTCTGAGACCCCACAATCCAGCTTCACAGGTGACTTGCAGGCCCCTAGGAGCACTGTACCTCCTCATACTTCTGGGATTTTGCATATTCTGATCTTTTTATCTGGAATATGCTTCCAGAACAAGCATGGGGGAGTACATTCTGGCTGGCAGAAACAGTATGAGCAAATATTTGAAAGATGACAAGGAAGTGCCTTGCTCAGTCAGGCTGGAGGTGTTGACAGTGGGTCTGTGTTAGCATGAGAGCCCCCTGAGACGCTGTGTCAGGGCTGAGATGGACCTGGGGCTTCCATTTCTAATAAGCTTCCAGGCAAAGCAGCTGCTGCTGTTCCTGGACTGGCAGGGAGCCGGGCAAGGTGAGGCTGTGAGAGAGTGGACTGTGACCAGAATGGAGAGATCAGCATAGGATTTCAAGTAGGGATGTAGCTTTCCTTTCAACACATTTATTTATTGGGCACCTGCTGTGCTTCTGACTCTGGAAATACTAAGAATAATGATAGCCTAGTTCTTGACTGCGAAAGTTGTTTATCCTGGTGGAAGAGGCAGAGAAGCAAGCAGATGATCACATTATATTGTGGTGCGTCTTGGAAGAAGGGGTGTACAGGCTGTGATGCAATTACAAAGGGCAACCCGAACAGATGTGATGACGCCTGAGCTGGGCTTTGCTGATGAGAACTGACAGCTGTGCAAAAGTTGATTTGAAAGACGGGCGAGTGCAGGTAGTGGTGAGACTGCTACAGTCATCTAGGGACTAACGGTGGTCTTCATTTCATCCCAGTTCTCAGGCCCCCAGTTCCAATACTAAACCATGAGCCTCTGTACCAGGACACAGCTGGTGGGGTCTTGGTGTCCCCACCCGGCAGGAAGAGCAAACTCAGCAGCTCATCCCTCTCAGACCTCGAGCCAGTCACACCCACTGTCTCACCTACGATGTCTTCACTCTCACCATCAGCCCAAATTCTTCAGCCTTGTGCTCAGTATGTATCCGTGGAAAATGCTGATTGTAAATGATGACCCTTTAAAAAAAATAAAATAACAGTACCTAGCTCAGTGCCTAGCATATAGGAAGTGTTCCACAACTGGCCTGGTTATAATTGTGAGTCACCATAGCATGTTGTGAGGGGGAATCTTGCAAACTTGGCTCATCTTGGCTCTAGCCTTCAGCATGTAAACACTGAGAGAGCTTTACACTTCTGGAACCCCCGTTGGCTCATTTATAAAACAAGGACAGTAGCACTGACTCAGGAAGGTGACTATGTTGTGAAGCCCTAGGTTGTGAAGCCCTAGGTGTGAGTGGATGGTGGAGCCAGGATCCTAACCCAGGTCCTCTGGCTGATGCTGGTGCTCTTTCCACTTCACTGTCTCATCACACAAATAGGCTCCCCATGCCCACTCTATGCTGGGGCTGGGCTAGGTGCTGCATTTGGTAACAAGCCCCATGCAGTTCCTGCCCGCCATGTTCCCATGCCCCATCTCATCCTGCTGGGGGTCACCCTCTTCTCAAAACAAGCATCTCGCTTCTTTGCACTTGAACTTTGTTTCTGGTAGGGCAGGGTAAGCACAAATCTAGAAATAAAAAGTTGATTTTTTTCACTGGTGCAAAGGGAAAGAGACCTTCCTTTCCCTTTTCTTAGACCTTTTACTCTAGAAAACTTGCAAGTTCTTTGTCTTTTTGAGATGCATGTAAATGTTTTAAAAAGCTAAGTGGGCCTTTGCCAGTTTTACAACCCAGGAGTGTTTTTTCCCAAGGTCCTGGGAGTCATCAATCTGAAATATTAGCCTAACTTTCAGGCAACTCTTGCTCCAAAATGCAAACCTGCCTCCTGTATCAACATGAGAAATTTATTTCTCCTTTAGATAGCAAACACAAATGGCTGCTCCAATTGCCAAGTGAATTTAGGATGAATTTCGTGTGACAAATGACAAGTCCTCTCATTTGAGCACATGAAAGTGATGGGTTGCACCAGACTGTATCTGTAAAAGGGTGATTTCTTGCTGTCTTTGCAGTTTCTTTAACTGACTACCTGTGAGGCGTACCACATTCTGGGTTAACGCTTATTTAATACTATATTCCTTTTAGCCCCCCGCCGCCAGTCCTGTGGAAAGCTTTATGGGCAGGGAGATTTTGTTTTTCTTTATATTTCCCAACAGTTAGAAAACCGCCTGGCTGCAAAGAGCTTCGTACGAATGTAGACAACCTAAACTCTAAGAATAGCTGCCATCTCCATTCCCGCATTTGCGGGAGGTGCTGTCCGCGAACCTCCTATTGGCGCAGATCCCTAGCCAGCCCCTACAGCAGCTTCCCGCAGTCCTATTTTTAGCCGCTGCAGCTGGAACTGTCACCTGACAGGCACCGGGGATCTCCCCGCCCTCGCCACGCCCAGTCCCGCCCACGCGCGGCGCCTGGAGTGGAGCAGTGGTGGAGCCCAGATTCTGGAGCCCGCAGCCCGCGCCCTGCAGCTGGCGCCCGGCGGCGATGAAGATCTGGAGCTCCGAGCACGTGTTCGGGTGAGGCCAGGCTGCGGGCCAACGTAGGGTCTCGGCCGGCGCGGGCTCCTGCTCCTGTCCCCGCCCATGCCCCCCGCACCTCTGGGGGAGACCTAGAAAGGCCGCAGGGCAGACCCGGCTCTTGCTGAGCCTTACAGCCTGACATGAACCGTTCCGCGATAGTGGTCTCGGTCTTCTAAAAAGAGGCTTAGGCTGCCTGTCCCTTGGAGTGTTGTCGTCCAGTAGTGAGACAGGAAAGCGGTACTATGCTAGTATGTGGAGGCGCCGCCTGACAGCTGGAGGCAGTGGTGGGATTGCTGAAGCGGTGGGGAGGGGGTCGGCTCGTTATTTCCCGGCCCGAGGAAGGCGGAGCCGCAGGACGGACTTGAGCTAGAGGCGTAGGGACGTAGGGCTGGGTCTGGAGCGCCCTCCTCAGCGGCGCCGCTAGTGGGTGGGAGCTGCTGGGAGAGGACCCCGCAGGATGACAGTACGCACTCCCAGGCAGGCCTGCTCTGGCCTACACCCTGTTCTTATTTGGGATAAGGGGCTCGGGGGTCTTAAAAAGAGCAGAGGCATGGATACCGGCCCGGTCTTTTGCTGAGATTACGCAGTGCAGCTGATCCCAAACATTAAGCCTGCTTTATGAATGAAGGGTCCAGAGCGGCCCAGGAGCTCCGGGGAAGCCAGGTACGGAGAAACACGTGGTGGGCTGTAGCGTGGGAAGCACTTGTGGGCCTGGGAGGCCTCCAAGCTAGCATGGAAGACTGGGAGCTATTTAAAAGTGCCCTCGTGACCTAAGTGGTATCTTCGTCTTAAGTCATAAGACTTTGTGACACTCCAAAATTATTTTATATTTTTTAAAAGAATAAAGATTTTTTAAATACCCTAACCCCACTTACAAAAGCATTTTTTTTTTTTTAGAAAAAAAGCCAACTATTATTTTAAAAAGCTTAAAACTGCCTGAAATGGAATTGTCATCCGTTGGCCATTTATTATGTAAAATCATGATAAAAGTTTATCAAGAGGTTAAAACCTCTAAATTATTTTTAATGAAATCTTTAGACTTGATGGGATTCAATTTTAGTGTTGATTTTTGTACAGCCTGCAGACTTTCTCAACTGGGGTTTCTTGACAGAATGACTCCAGAGATCCTTCTCTCAGTTGTCCCAAGGGTAGGACATAACTGGCACCGTCTAGATGCAGAGGGGAGAAGCTCAGCCACTGCACACTGCAGGGGCTTGGTCGGTGGGGCTGTTTTCTCATGGAATAGTTGGCAAGGACTGCTCTAGAAGTTTGTGAAGTGTGGGTTGACAAGCAGAAGTGAATTGTCAGCTGTGAAAAGTCACTATTGATAAAATCCACCAATTAAAAGTGTACCATTCAACAATTTTTAGTAAATTTAGATTTGTACAACTACCACCCCCATAGACCGATTTTAAAACATTTCCATCATCCTATGAAGACCCCACATGCCCATTTGTGGTCACTCTCCATTACCACCCTTTGCTCCAGGCAACTGCTAGTCTGCTTTCCAATTCTATAGATTTTGCCTTTCCTGGACATCTTGTAAGTGTAATCATACAACATGTGGTCTTTTGTGTCTGCCTTCTTTCACTTAGTTTAACTTTTTTTGAGGTTTGTGCCTGTGGTAGCCTGTATCAGTACTTCATTCATTTTGTATCCCTGGCATGCTGCCAGTGGCTGGTACACAGTAGGTGCTCAGTGAAGGGCTAATGTATCTCATGGAGATCAAGATGCCATTTCAAAATGAGGGTGGCTATTCGCTAAAGGCATTTCAGTCAACCTCCAGGCTGCTGTGGACTAGGCACTGATCCCCTGCCATTGATTTTTGAAGTTAAAAGTGAAGGGCCATAATGAAAATCAACAAACATGGAATGCATCTGGCTGAGGATAATGTTGGATGGGCCCCTGTGGCTGATGGGTTGCCAGTGACATGGTAATGTGCAGTGGCACAGCACAAAATGGGAAGCCCCACTTCCTGGCTGTGCATATTGTGGAGTTCTCCTTTGCTTAGTCCTTTAAAATCCCTGATATATATTTTTTCTTTTAGGATTATAGATCTTTTCTTTCTCTACTTCTTTTATATATGCTTTGTACTGTCAGGTGAATATTTGATCAATAGTCAATAAATTTGCTCTGGAAAGGCAAGAAATAATTAGGCACAAAAACTTTTGATCACATCAAGATTTCTTCTTTTGTCCACATCCCAAAGAAACCCCAGGGACTGGAGATCAGGCACAGCAAAGAGAAACATAAACACACCTACAGAAATGGAGAACCCTTTGAGAAAGCCATCTGAATTAGTGTGTGTTACCTAGACAGGGTTTCAGATTGTCTAAATCAGGGATGGCAGACTCATTTTCACCTGAGGCCATATCAGCCTCGAGGTTGCCTTCAAAGGGCCGAATGCAATTTTAGGATTGTATAAATGTAACTACTCCTTAACAGTTAAGCTAGAGTTTGGTGCTGCTACCGGGTAGAAACAAGGTGCTGGGCCAGATAAAACAAGGCGAAGGGCCGGATTCGGCCTGCAGGGCTTGTATTTGCTACTTGTGGTCTAAAGGGTAATTAAAAATATAGAACTGAAACATAAAAATATAGAAAGGGGCATTTAAAAGTTAACAGGATTATAAATTTCATCCTCACTGCACTGACTTAGGTTTCAGGTAGACCTATAAAATCTGCAGGAACAGAGTGAATACAAGTAGATTTCTGGCAGAGATCCAGAGCCATATATGAGGTCTGTCCGGAAAAACTCCAGCCATTGTTAATATAATGAGAAGAGTTTTCATGACATTGATGTAACCTGGCAGCCAAGGAGAGTGGACTGGAATGTGCATGTGTGAACAATGATGACTTCACTGTACTAGTCAGTGGGGAAGGTAGACATCATTGAATGAGCATGTGTACTGTGTGGCCATAGCATTCAAAATGATTGAGCTAGTGGAGCAACAGATCTGCATCAGAGTTTGCATTAAGCTTGAACATCCCTCTGCAGAAACTATCTGGATGATTCAGAAACTATCTGCAGAAGGCCATAGCTATGGGCAACTGGTGATTGATTGGCAGCCTCATCATGACAATGCACCTGCTCATGTATCACATCTGGTGCAGAGTTTTTTAGTGAAATATCAAATCACCCAGGTGACTCATCCCCACTACAGCCCAGATTCGGTGCCCTGCAACTTCTGGCTTTCCCCCAAACTAAAATCGCCTTTGAAAGGGAAGATTTCAGACTGTCAGTGAGATTCAGGAATACACGCCAGGGCAGCTGATGGTGATTGGGAAAACTGTGTGAGGTCCCAAGGTACCTGCTCTGAAAGGGACTGAGGTGTGATTGTCCTATGTACAGTAGTTCTTGTATTTTGTATCTTCTTTAATAAATGTCTGTACTTTACATAGTATGTGGCTGGATACTTTCTGGACAAACCTTTTTACTCTGTGAATTCCAACAACTACCAGGAAAGGTCTCTCCCTGGTAGATAGTGTCTATCCCAGGGAATTAAGGGCTTTGGAGACGATGATGCCCTAAAGCAAACTTCCTTTCTAGCCAGAAGCAGGGAAGAGAATGCCCCTCCCCTCACTACCTTTATTTTTTTAAATGAGAAAAATTTAACATTACAGATAAGAGTTGAAGCACCTCCCCAGTGCGGTAGCCCCCCCTCTCTTTCCCCACAGGCCGATAAGATTGTAAATTTGGTAGGTATCCCTCTGAAGGTATATATTCTGTTTGACTACATTTACATATGGTGTGTTTATTACTGTTTTAGTATAGAAATCAGTGACTTCCTCTCGTACAGATCTTTTCACAATTTCCCTTTCCTCTCAATAGTATGAATTTGAGATTGTGGTGTGTGTGTGCGCGCGCATGCATAACATAGTTATATAACATTCCATTGTATTGCATGCTACAATTTATCCTTTGTCTTATTGAAAGGACAGTAAGTTTCCCCCCTTATTACATGTCATACTGCAGTAACCTCATGTGTATAGATAATCCTGGTCCACTTAATAAGGGCCCACTTAGGCCAGCAATTCCCAAACTTTTCAACCTCAGGACTTCTCTACACTGTTAGAAAATATTGGCGATCCCAAACAGTTTTTGTTTATGTGAATTATAGGTATCCATATTTACCATATTAGAAATTAAAATTGAGAAATTAAATAATATTTATTAATTCATTAAAATTAACATTAACATAAAATTTTTATTTTGAAAACACCCTATATTTTCCAAACTCCCCAAATAAGAAGAGTGGTACTCTTTCCTTGTGTGTACTTTTTTTGTTGTTGTTTTGGTTTTTTTTTCTCTCATTTCTGTAGTGTCTGACTTAGTAGATGATAGCTTGATACTCATATCTGCTTCTGCATTCAGTGATTTACAGTCCATTGTTTTGGTTGAAGTATATGAATAAAATCCAGCCTCACACAGTGTGTGGATAAAACCCTGTTGGAGAAGGTAGGAGTATTTTAATAGTTTTTAAAAGTATTTGTGACTACTTTTTGCTACTATAACAAAATAGGTAGTAATTTCTCAATGTAGGTTCAGTGTAAAATCTGAAACCATAATGACCGGAGTAATTGGCCTGTCCTATGCTTTGAATGAGCCTTTCACTGGTGTATGATGTTGTGGCAGCTCACACTGGTCATTTGGAATATGTGAGTTTACCTGGTTACAGCATGGGGAGGTTATCAGGTCATGAGAGTGGATACAAGTTTTCAAAAATTCCAGTTTTCACTTGAAACTCAAAATTTATTTTTGGCAACAAATACTAGCAGTTGTTTTCCTTGAAATGATGGGCTCATTTCATTGATTTTTGAGAAAATGTCTGCCAGATACCACAGACTAAGTAACCAAAGTTTGTCCCTGAGTTGTTTCAAGTAGAAACAATAAGCATGGAAAGCAGCAGCCAGCTGGGCCCACCACCCACACAGCTGCCTGGCACTGCTTTGGCCTCCGTTGCCTCCGTAGAGCTCCATATACAGCAGAAGTGCTCACGCATTCTTCCTGTGACCTTTCATGTCTTATATTTGGGCCTACTGTAATTTCTTTTTAGGGTTTGTTGAAGATGGTGGTATATAGGCCAAATTGGCAAGGGTTGGTGAGGTTTATTGGACTTCATTGGTTACAGAACAGACTCTTCTAGAGGGATATAAAGCACCCTCAGGTCATTTGAATTTTAGGCTATAGCTAATAGTACTGTGGTGAATAATTTTGTTATGTAAGTTGTTTAGTTTTAGGGCCAAGCATAGTGGGATATCTGATCCTAGTTTGGGTCTTAGCTATCATGTAGTTAAAATTATTGAAAAGGAGTCAGAGAATCAAATGAATAATTTTACTATTTCATCATGGATAGTCTTTTTATTTTTAAAGATTTTATTTATTTATTTTTAGAGACAGGAAAGGGAGGGAGAGAAACATTGATGTGAGAGAGGAACATCCATCAGCTGCCTCTTGAACATTGCCCAACCAGGGACCAAACCTGCAACCCAGGCATGTGCCCCAACCGGGAATTGAACCTGCAACCCTTCACTTTGGGGAATGACATGCAATCAGCTGAGCCACACCAGTCAGAGCATCATCATGGATAGTCTTAAGAAACACTGCATGGTTTTCCTGAGTGCACAGCAGTGAGCAGTGACCATGCATGTAGTTTGAGGCCCTGGCCTTAATTCATGGGGAGAGGCCAGCAGTTTTACTTGACACTGCTTTTGAAGTGTAAATGTCAGTAGGGTGAAAAAGACAAATCATTTCTTAGTAGCACTGTGAAACAGTGCTGACCTTGTAGACCTCCTGAAAGGGTGTGGGAGCCTCTGGGTGTGTGGACCACACTCAGAACTGCTGATCTGGGCCTAGAGTCGCTTTGGATAGGGTGCAGGAGCACTTTGCCTAGTTTGTGGATGCCTTCATGCTTTTAATTTTTTGAAACTTGCTATTATGGAAATTTTAAAAGTATGAAAAAGTGGGGACTAAAATGCCCTGGCTGAGTGGCTAAGTCCTGTGCACCAAAAGGTTGAGGGTTTGATCCCCCTTCAGGGAACGTACCTAGGTTGTGGGTTGTATCCCTGGTTGGGGGTGTATGGAAGGCAACTGATTGATGTTTCTCTCACACTGATGTTTCTCTCTCTTTCCTTCCATCTCTTACTCCCTAAAATCAATAAACATGTTCTTGGGTGGGCATTTAAAAGAAGAGACTGGAATAATGAGTACCCAGTGCCATGTTCCAGATTGACATTCTCTCTCTTGCAACCAGTCTGGTTTCATGTGTCCCCACCCACTGTTCCTTCCTCCAGTTTTAGGCAAATCCCAGACATCCTGTAATTTTATCCCACTTCGTGTTTCTAACACCCTCACCATGCATAGAGTGAGGCCTCAGTTATCCTTTGCACTTCCCAGTGTGGGAAGGGAGTGAATCCTCCCACCATCCTGCACCAGCACTTTCCTCCACGTAGCTGTCTTGTAGAGGGGCACAGAGGCTTCCTGCCCCGGGGACAGATTCCCACTCTGCCACGGTTAACGTGAGCCGTGACCCCGGACTGTCCTTCTAAACTTAGTTAGCAGTTCCTTGTGTGCCTAACATAGGCAGCTAATGGAGAGATGGGTCATGCTTTCTTGCTGTCTCTAGGTAAACTGCACTCTCAGGGGCTGTGCCAGCCTCTGTTACCAGTGGTCTTGTCTTCCCAGTCTCCCCCATCCTCTCCAACACTTGATGTGTCCAGACTTTCTGGGTTTTGCCAGTCGAATGAGAGTTTGAATGAGTGACAACTATTTTCTTTTAATTTTTAAAATTTTATTTATTTATTTTCGAAAGAAAGGGAAAGAAACATCTATGTGAGAGAGAAATATCGATTGGTTGCCTCTCTCGTGCCCCCTACTGGGGACCTGGCCCACAACCCAGGCATGTGCCTTGGCTGGGAATCAAACCAGCAACCTTTTGGTTCCCAGGATGGCACTCCACTGAACCACACCAGCTAGGGCTCAGCTATTGTCTTTAACCAAGAAGTGTGGGATACTGACTTCTGTACTTTTTGTTTTAAAAATGTTATGTTTACCCTTTTCCTCCATTGTTCTGTCAATGTCTATATTAATTTGTGTGGTCATCATGCTGTAACTAGTGGAATTATTTTGTGCGTATTTTAAGTGGGTTGTGTTTAGTTTAAATAATTAGCTGAAAGGTTCAAGGTTTCTAAATAAAAGAAACATTAATGTGGCAGATACGCTTAATACAAATATTTCCTCAACTTTTAGGTAGTTTTGAGTAATTTTAGAAGGCATAGCCTATTCTGCTTAAAGTAATGGTTTTTATGAGAACAACCCTTACGAACTTGACTTTCAGAGCTCACAGATCATGTTGCTGAGAAGGCCTGCCTGCCTGTGAAAGCAGGACCCTTCCTGCTTTCATGTATCTCTAGATTCTCCTTCTTCCACAAGGTCTTAGATTGGCCATGTACCTGACAGTTCTTCCTCAGAGAAGAAGGGGCTCACTCTCTGTATCCTATAGAGTCATCCAGACCAGCCAGGTCTCAGCTCCTTCATCTCTTTGTGTTCAAGCCAGTGAACACATTAACTTAGTGACATGATTCCATGGTTTGTAAAAGTATTTTTTTTTTTTTTGTCAAAGAGGGGGTTCTAGACCAGGCCCTGACAATTTAGAGGCCATGGAATGTAATGGAAAGAATGTAGGGTAGGGAGCTGGGTAGAACAGAGTAGACCTTGTTCTTGTTCTAGACCTTGTTAGCCCTGCTGCTAACTTTTTGACCTGGAACAAGAGTTTTGTAAGAATAAAATAAATTAATGGTCAATTAATTATACTGTCTGAAAAAGACATCAAATATGGACTAAAAATCTTTAGTATTTGATTTAGTAACTCCATTTCTAGGAATTTATCCTAAGGAAAAATTAGGTATGTTGAAAGACTAGTGTAGACAAATGTTCACTACTATCTTTATTTTACACTGCAAAATGGGAAGCAATCTAAGTAACCTGCCATTGAGGAACAGTTAAATATAAATATCCACAAGATGACATATTGTGCAGCTGTTTATAGTCACATTTATGAAAATAGCTTTATGATATAGAAAAATGTTTGTCATTTAAATATAAAAAGCAAATGATAAGTCCATGTATTGAACATGATGCCAGTTTAAATTTTTAAAGTGTGTGTGCATGTGTGCACATGTGCACATAGGTCTAGTTCTTGGGTCTAGGCTGTGTCTACGCATGCTGTTCAAACATGTTTAGGGGCACCTGGAAAGTGATGGTCTCATCCATACACAGGTACCTGTGCAGGAGGCTCAGATGCTTCTTGGGAGCACACACACATCCTGAAGGAAGGAAGAATTAGGACATTAAGTGCTGTGGGGCGAAGGCTCACCCTGAATACAGCACAGTGGCACCTGACTTGGCTCCCACCAGACTTGTGTCTGAGGTTCTGAGCCTAAAGAAGCACAGAGCTTGAGAAAGCAGTGGGGCAGTGAGTACCTGGCTTGGGACCTCTGATGGCAACAAAACAAATTGGGGACAAAGGTATCCATCCCCTCACCTCAAGGGCTCAGGGCCAGAAAAGGAATGGTGGTGTCCTGCAGGGGAAGTCTCAGGGTCAGCTCAGGAATGCCTCTGAGTCTTCCACACAGATGCTTATTTTTATAACCAGAAAAATATGTGGCCTCTTCAAGTTACATACCATTTAGAAGTTGAAACAAAATAGTTGCTTCTTCATAACACATAGTGGCCTGTTGTAGATATGCATAAGGCAAGTGTGTTGGTCTGTGATCATGGTGTCAAGCTGCCAGGTGTTGAGATGTTTGCTTAGGACAAGAAGCCTCAGTTAGTCACAGCCACGCCTTTATTCACTGCAGCAGTGCAGCTAGAGTCAAAAACGGTGCGAACTCCCTAGTGTTTCATTACCCCCACGGAACAGCAGGCAGGTGACAGGCAAGGGATGGGGATAATTGTCCCACTGCCCAGTAGCCCCAAACTAAAGCATTTTCCTCTTTATGGACTGGAGGGAGGGCAAAGAGGGAGGAGGAAGTGCTGGGCTACAGGGAAGGGCCCCCAGTGATGACGAAGCCTCTGCGTGGAGACTCCTGGACTAGGACTGCAGACCTGCTGAGTGTAGCTGCCAGGGCCTGAGTTCTTGTTTGTGCCCAAGGTCCCTGGCAAGGCCTGGTGGCACAGGGTTCTGACTGCCTGAGGTTGGCTCAGAAGGATCACAGAATCCAGGATTTGGGTCTGGACCCAGACTCCTCAGATATATTTGTTTGAATATACCTTTAGTTAAAACCAAAAGAAAAAGCTTTTTTCATTTCATGCTCTGGCATACAGCATCTCTGGCTCCCATGCTGGCACACTTTACAAATCAGGGATGGCTTGCTTATGCTGGGTGATTGTATTTTCCCTCCAGCCACCCTTGGGACACTGTCATCAAAGCTGCTATGAGGAAGTACCCAAATCCGATGAACCCCTGTGTCGTGGGAGTCGATGTGCTGGAGCGCAGCGTGGACGGCGGTGGCCGGCTTCACAGCCACCGCCTCCTCAGCACTGAATGGGGGCTGCCCGGCCTTGTGAGAGCGGTGAGCCTGAAGCTGCCTGCCCCAGCTGGTCCCTGCCCTGCCCCAATACACCTGCACCACCCAGCTGGTACCTACTTTGCTTTCACCACACCTGCATCACCCCAGCTGTATCCACTTTGCCCCGGCTGGCACCCATCTGCAGAAAATGACAACCTTCCCTTAGACCCAGACCATCCACTCTGGGTTTCTGGGAGGCCCAAGAGATGATCTATTTCTCTGTAAACTTCACTGAACTCTCCATCTCCATGGGTCCTGACTCATCTGACACATGACATTGTTCCCACACCCTTAGCCACCCACCCCCAAATCCTCTCTGGCATCACTCCAAAGCGTGTATCTGTCTGTTCAGGCTACTGTAGCAAAATACCACAAATTAAGGGCTTAAATCACAGACATTTGTTTTCTCTCTGTTTTGGAGGCGGGAAGTCTGAGTGCAAGATGCCAGTAGGGTGGTTTCCTCTGAGGACCATGAGGGATGGTTCTGTTGCAGCCTCTCCTTGGCTCATAGAAGGCTGCCCTCCCAGCACCTGCTCACAGGGTTTACCCTCCTGCCAACCCCTGAACTCTGCATGGCCCCCGCCCTCCCTCCCTCCCTCCATCCATCCATCCATCCTGCGCTCTGCTACAAGCAGAGGGGTCTTTCCTGCACTCCTATGTACCCCCACCCTGTTTTTTGTCAAAGCATTTATCACTGTCAAACACTCAACTTTACTCAAATTCATTTGTTCAGTGTCTGTCCCAGCTGCCAGAACAGGAACCCGAAGCTGCTCCACTGGGCCTGTCGGCCACTGCACCCCTGCTGTGTGGATAAGTGAATTAGTAAATGGTGGTGTGTGTTTGACCCTACAAAATGAAATTTTAACACATCATTATGCTATGTTTTTTAGATTTTGGGAACCACTAGGACTTTGACATACATCAAAGAACATTCTGTTGTGGATCCAGTGGAAAAGAAAATGGAACTTTGCTCCACCAATGTAAGCAATGACCTAAGATGAGAAAGGTGCTTGGTATGTCTTGGTGATGGTGCGTAATGGCTTCATTTAATTTTATTTCCAGCCCATCTTTTGTCTTAGTGATCATTTATTTTTAATAGGCTGAGCTTATCTAGCAGTATTATACTTATTTTATTCCAATACAATAAATGTATAGAAAAATGCACGTAATGAATTGTGAGAGTGAACACTCCTACGCAACCAGCAGACAGGAGACAGAATACGACCAGCCCCTGCACCTCCCCACCCCCGCCCTTGCTCCCTTCCAGAATTTCCACCCCCACATCCAGGTTAACTGCTCTCCTGACTTCCAATAGCAGAGGTGATTTTTAGCAGTAATTTTTTAAATTTAGATTTAGCAGTAATTTAAAAGCAACGTACCTCTTTCACTCCTTCTCATTTGTCTTAATTAAAAAGTTTTATACTGGCCTAATGCACAGTCATAAAACGTGTTGGGAAAAATGCATGGGCTAGGAACGTGGTTTACTTTATAAAACCTTACTGTGTGAGTCATGTCACTGTATGCTGGAAGATGAGGCTCTGAACCACTTGCAGTTTTTGGTGTACCATCTGTGACCTTTGCCAATGTCCCCTTTCCTTTGTCCCCAGCAGCCCTTCTGTGTAAAGTCACAGGGACCCTTGCAGGTGTTAAAAAAGGAAAGTCTGAGAGCAAGATGCCAGTAGGGTGGTTTCCTCTACTCAACTTTTTACCCCAACCCCATGTGCCATTCCTGACAAGGTACATATTGTTTTCCCTCCTCTACTTGGAAAATTCCACTTTGTCCTTCTCAAAAGCTGAGTTTTCAGTAAAGAAGGATTGTTCATGCTATAGTGAGGTCTAGTGGAAAGGAAAGAGGGTATGGAGTAGGACAGCTGGGAACCTATGTCCTGAAATTATCACTGAATAGCTGTATGATTGCGTATGTTCCTTGTTAACCTTTTCTGGGTCTCACATTCCTTGTCTCAAAAAAAAAGAACAAATCTCATAATGGTGTTATGAGGATTAATGAAGGGAAATAAGGTTTATAAAATACAGAGCCTAACATAAAAATATTGCACATAAAATGATACCACCTAATCTGAGTTTAATTGCTAATGTCGTTAAATATTTCCATACACTGTAATAACTAACTAATGAGACTCTTGATTACTTTGCACTTAATAGGAGGGAGGAGATTTCCTAGCTAACCACTTTGCTGGAACAGAGAGGCCAGGCAGGGGACTTCAGTGGAAGATTATTACATGAGCAAAAAAATAAGTGCTTTAAGTTCATCAGTGCTAGAAGATTATATTGCTTTTGACCACTTAAAATTTTTTTAAAAATTCTCTTATATTGGAATTGGCTCTTTGCTAAGAGAGTACATTGGGTTTAACAAGGATAAAATGCCATTGGCCAATGTGGCAGCCACATGTGGCTGTTTCCATTTAAATTAATTAGGATTAAGTAGAATTAAAAAAATAATTGCCTCAGTGACACTAGCCACATTTCAAGTGTTCATTGACAACACATGTTTCGTGGCTTCAGCAATGAACAGCACAGATAAAGGACATTTCTAACATTACAGAAAATTTGTGGGTCAGTGTTGTTCTAGAGCTCCAGTTTTTAAATAGGCTTTAATAGAAAATAGTAAAAATGCACGAGTGGCTATTTGGTTTGCACACTGGAGGAGACAACACCTATACAGCCGTGTTGTCACGGTCTGTGTAGGTTTAGGGCTCTGCCCTGTGAACCTCCAGGACTCATGGTCCCAAAGCCAGAGTGTGCCACTGGTGAGTGGGGAGCTTCCTGCTTGTTCACCTGCTTGCTAACCCATGGATGTTTTGTCTTTTTCTGCTGAGGGTTTGGCAGTTTGAAAATACAGGTCTCCCCGCTATACAAAAGTAGAGTGTTCCTATGAAAGCTTAGGTAAGCCAAAGTGATATAAAGTGAAGAAGCGATTTACTTTAAGACACATCTTAGTAACCATGCACAAAATAAATGGAGATAAAGCACAGACACAGACACAGTTCATAGCTCTGGGGCTGGATGCTGAGATGCGAGTGGGTTCCTGGGGAAGGAGCTTTCGGGGACCACCCTCACTGCATGGGGTGTGCACTGCCTCTGTAAGGACTTGCTGCAAAACAAATGCTGAATGCGGTTTTTGCTTTTCATCTTTTTTCATAAAAGCACAGATCCCCTTCGGATTTCTTTCGGTTAGTCAAAACAGGGACTAATGTAGGTCTTTCCTAAAAGCAAAGTGGAACACGCAGACTTTCAAAAAGTGAGGATACCTGTCCCTTGAAGGCCAGGCTCTGCTCAGGTTTGGGTGGGGTGTGGAGACAGGGCAAGTGACAGTCACTGGGAGCAGCAGCCAGGACACCGTTTCCCTGAGACTTAATGTGGTTGTGCCTTCTGGGCCTAAATGTTTCTTCTGCTCTGGCTTCAGTAAGTGCTGATTTGGGGATGAAAGGGTGTGGGCACAAGGTTTGGGAAGAAATGCAAGGGAAGTAAAACCTAAAGCCATTGTTTCTTTTTTCAAGATCACACTCACAAACTTGGTGTTGGTGAACGAGAGGTTGGTGTACACACCTCATCCAGAGAATCCTGAAATGTACGTGGTCTCACCCTGGCATAGTCATGCTGAACTCCAAGGTCAGGGTGGGGTGGAGTCTCCCCTCTTAGGGGTGCTCAGCCTTTTACTTCTTGTTCTTCTGTAGGACTGTGCTCACACAAGAAGCCATCATCACTGTGAAGGGGATCAGCCTTGGCAGCTATCTGGAAAGTTTAATGGCCAACACAATATCATCTAATGCAAAGAAGGTATGGATTTCAGTTTGGGCCTTGTGTGTGCTGTAGCTGGTAAGAGCCAGCATAAGCAGGTGAGATGTGTAGTCCCACAAGTCCATAAGTGCTGGGCCCCTCTGTCTAGTTGAGCTTGTAATGCCACAGCATGTCCCACATTTACATTGAAAACCAGAAGCAAAGGAGACCATCTGAGGGACAAGTGCAGGGTGAACCCAGATGAGGCAAAGAGCCAAAATATCATAGGTTCAGTTAACACAACAAACCCCACCCATCAAAAAAATGTGTTTGCATTGTCAAGCAGGATATTCAGGATTTTTCATATTTAATGGGGATTATGTGGCTTTGGCCAAACCTCTCCACTTGCAGAGTTTCCCTGGAATCAGCTGCCAGTCTCTGCAGGACTGGGGAGTGAGCTTGGTGGAGATGAGATGAGAAAGGACTCAGCCAGGAGGCCATCCTCCCCAGGGTCCCTATGGGGAGAGCTCAGCCTTTTGCGAGGCAGAGACTACTCACAGAACCCGGGCTGCCCCTCTCCGGCAGAGCTGTTGGAGAGAGCTTGGACATGTGCAAGTTCAAGTCATGCTATTCCCCAGAGCAGGGCCTTGGCTTCTTACCTTAGCTTACCTCATAGGCTCACATCTTCCCCAGGCTGTCCTTGCTTTGCTCCCACCCCTGGCTTTTCCTTTCCCCCTTACTCCATTTTTTTCTTTTTGGTCAGAAGTGATTCTTCATTTTGAGGATTAGTTAAATATTGCCTAAGCTGTATTTCCTACCATGCATAAATCTCAACTTAGTAGAAAACCATTTAGGGCTTACATTTAGTCTAGAAGAGCCCATCTGCTCCACTGCTTAGAAAAATCCAATTTAAGAAATGCAGTCGCTTAAGCTCAGTTCAGGGAAGGCAGGGGAATGACAGTGCCGGACGCTGCACTCATTGTCTTCATGGCAAGCCCTCTAGGAAGGAGACAGAATCTTACTGACCTGTGTGTCCAGGAGGGTGTAAATACTGGCTGAGGCCAAACTTCAGACCTTTGAGAAAAATTAGGATAAACTCAGTGTGGCCAAATAAAATTTTTATTCACTCATCTTAGGGGTTATTGTGTTGAAGGCCTGACAGAGATTCAGTTGTCCCTCTAGCTATAGTTACGATTTGACAGCATCCCTGGTCAGTTGGGGAGATGCCTGGAACAGCCCGGTAGTCTGAGGGTGGGCACAGGGGATGGAGATGGAGAGGCAGGTCATCCAGGGGTTCAGGAGCCTCAGCTTAGGGACAATGCATGGAGGAGGCCATGAGGGTGGCTGCTGTTTCCCCTTGTCCTGCACTCAGGAGGTGGCAGTGTGGATCAGGAGTGCCAGTGTCAGTATAGCCCAACCTGATGCAAAAATTTTAGGCAGAATACTTACCACCTTATTTCTGAACTTGAGAAACTGCCTGCTTCTTAGTGAAAGATTGCTCACAAATGGTTACTGCTTTATGTTTAAAATTGCAGTACTTTCCTTCTGCCGTTTAAATTACAGGCTTATAGCTGCCATCTGCAGTGAGAGGCAGATTTCTTACAGCATGCTGAAACCCTTCTGTGTTGCTCCAGGGGTGGGCTGCTATTGAGTGGATAATTGAAAACTCTGAAAGCGCTGTGAGCTAACGGGGTCTGCACCTGCACCTTTTGATGAACGGTGGTAACTACACTATTCTTTACCCTGGTAGAGAATTTAGCAACTTGCTAACCCCGTGCATGGTGTGCGGTGCTGGACAGGTGCGTGTGAGATGGAGCTGCGTGTGAGTCTCCAGGCCCTGTGCTCCATAGTACCTTCTGAAGAGAGAAAACCGCTAGGTTCATCCTCTTCCTAATTCATCTCCTTGTTTCATGGCAGGAGTTATTTTCAAGGGAAACCTGAATGCTTGTTATCTTGTTTCTAATGAAGTACTTGGTTACTTTTCCTACAATTTGTGCATAATAAAGAGGTGTTCATTATTAAGTCCAGACAGCGTTAAAGGCTGAGATCATGGCAGGGCTTTTCATTTGGAGTAGAATTAAAGCGTTTGCACATGTTCTCGTAAAGACCACTCGGTGCCCATGCGCCAGTGCTGCAAGGAGAAACTTGGCCCACCTCCTTGCTCCCTCAGGCCATCACCTGGCCATGCGCCTGCCATAGGCCATTTCCTTTTAGTGGCCAAAGCCATTTTTAGCACCTCCTTGAGCTACACAAACATTCCTTGATTTCTTAGGTCAGCAGTGTCTGCCTGTCAGAAATGATTTGACACTTAATTGGTCGGCAGTGATCTCCCTACCTCATAGGAAAGTCAGAGTTTCCCTCTGTCCTCTGTTCAGGAAATCCCTGCTCTCCTGCCTTGAAACTCCCACCCTGTTGACTTTCTCACTGTGCTGGTCTGGGTCCCATTTCCCAAGGTCAGTCTGGCTGGCTGGCTGTCAGCAGCATCTGTATACACATTTAGTGTGTCAGTCAGCAAGCGAGAAACATGGGGTTCAGGCTTCTTTGAGAACTTCTTGCTGATTTTTCTTGAGTCACTGAAGTTTAGGTTTGTTAGACACCTTTACCTTGAACCCAAACTCATGGTCTGTGACCGATTCTCTTTTCTTCCCTGGATGCACCACTAAGGTAGCCACATGTGGAGGGCCTGCCTGCTGGGTGAGCATGGTGTGTATGGGCAGCGTGGTGTGTGTGATGGTATCACTTTGAGTTGTAGACTCTGTTACATTCAGTTTCCTCATACTAACCTGCCTCAATCTTTAATCAGATGCCTCATCCAAAAAATCAAAGAGGAAAGAAAGAAAAAAAGGAAGGAAGAAAGAAACGGGTCCCGGATACGGTTCACCAACCCAGTCTGAGAGAGGTGTGAAATCTGCTGGAACCTGCTGCCTGCCCGCTCATAGCCCCTGCCAGGCTTCTCGTGGTACCTTCCAGGACAGAAGGCCTGGCCGAAGCGCAGGTGGAGTCCTAGTCCATTGCAGAGTGAGACCTGGAGGAGGAAGACCTCTGACAGGAGGAAGACAAGGACCATGAAGCTGCCACTTTGTCATCCTGATTGCTGACCAGGGTCCTGGGAACTAGCCCTGCTCACAGCCCAGTTGCCCCATGCCAGCAGTTAGTCATATTGTTCTTGTGCCTTGTCTATTTTCTGCTTAGCAGCAGCTCCCAGCTCTTGCCAATTCTTGGGATCTCACTAAATAGCTTTTCTCTTTTCAGAGAGCTATTTCCCTCCCATGCCTCCAAAATGACAGTCTTCACCACCAGCCTCTTCACACATATCTGGCTACCATGTGTCATTTGAAATGGTGTTGCCACATAGCCTTCTTTTCTCCTCATCACTGCAAAAAATCTGCACACCCTGCAGTAGGGGCATCCACCCCCAGCGGCAATGTGTATGGTTGACAGTACCGTGAGCTTTCCAATCGGGGCAGAATTGATCAGGAGAGCAAAGCACTCTGTCCTCGGCCTGCAACTAGTTTGTCCAGCCACCCTAGACCAGTGACCCCAAGTGTGGAAGGCCCGTGTCACTTCTCATCATTCAGACCTGTCCTCACAGAGAGCCACTGTCAGGAGGTGGCAGCAGTGGTGCTCGTGATTTTAAGCACTCTGCTATCCCGGTAGATTCAAGGTACTTCCAAATGGAGAGTTTTAATTTTCCCATTTTCCAAAGTAAAATGTACAACTTCTTTCAAGATATTGCAAATTATAAAAGTTTTAGAGAAGGCCTCCTCCATAAAGGGTGGGTAGAACTGTTTCACTGTTTTATTAGATAAACTAATTATTTGATACTAATTGTTTTACTTTTTGATAATAGTACTTCCAATCCAAAATAAAATTGCATTTTTATCAGACTGTTTAATGAATATAGCTTAAGGTAAAATAAAAGATTTATGACAAAGGAAAACTCTTACCCCTTCTGCAGAGTAAGGTTCAACCCTTCTGAGAGGACTTGGAACTTCTTTGGCAGTTTCTGCCATTTATTGCTAGATTTCTAAATAAATAAGCATATTGTACTATTTCTTGATTCAGCAATTTCAGATATTACCTGTTGACCTCCTGTTGTGGTAGATTATTATTTTACCTCTCTTACATCTTCTCTCCCTCCCTCATTTCTCCAGTATAGCTATATTGTAATTTATGGCGAAAAGCACATTCATAGTTTCCAGAACTTTGAAAATGCATTACCAAGCCAAACCTAAATACCATAATTGTGTTTTCTTAATATAACTTTTTCCCTTGAATGTACTACTAATCTTATTTTTTCACCAATTTAATTTTATTTTTTAAAAGTTTGTGTCTGAGTCCTTCTACATTGCTCACCTACTCTCCACAGTGCCCATAGCGTCATTTCCACGGGCCAAATGGTGGTGGTAGCACCTCCCTTTCTGGTTTCCCGGGTGCTCTTCCCGGAAGCCTGGTCTCACTGTCCTCTGACCAAGCAGCCACATGGCTGTCCTCATTCTTGGGCGTTTCCTTGGCCTGCCTCCTTTCCCAGAACCCTTGTCTCCTGGATTCACTCCCTTCCCTCCCTTCCTCTCTGTCCTATTCTAGAAGGGGAAGGACATCTTGTAGTAGCTCCTAAGACTTGGCGCATCTGAAAACATCTGTTCTCATGCTTCATTCATAGCTTAGTTGAACGTATGATTCTAGATAAAAAACATTTTCACTCTAAATTTTACAGGCATTGCTCCATTGTTTTGCACTCTGATTCTTGATTCTCTGTATGTGGTTTTTTTTTTTTTTTTCCCTCTCTGAATGCTTTTAGGATCTTTTTTATCTCTGATGTTGTGAAATTTCATATGATTAATTCTGATTTCAAGTACTCTTTTAAAATTCACTGTGTTGGCCCTGGCTGGTGTGGCTTAGTGGACTGAACGCTGGCCTGCAGACCAAAAGGTCACTGGTTTGGTTCCTGGTCAGGGCACATGCCTGGGTTTTCTGCCAGGTCCCTGTCTCGGGGTGTGCACCAGGCAACTGATTGATGTGTCTCTCATGCATCATTGTTTCTCTCTCTCTTTCTCCCTCCCTTCATCTCTATCTAAAATAAATAAAATCTTTTAAAAACTTCACCGTGTTGTATGTGCTAAATTCCTGGTATGTAAGATATTATTAGTGGGAAGTGAGCGAAGGGTACATAGGGCATTCCTGTGCCATTTTGCAGCTTCCTGTGAATCTATAATAATTTCAAAACTAAAAGTAAAAAAAATCATCTGACATCATGAAAAATAGCAGAGATGGGTGCCCCAAGAATCAGTCCTTCCAATGAAACAACCAATAAGCTGGTAACAATGACAGAACCACTTTGTTAGTTTATTTTGTTCATTAGATTCCACATATGAGTGAAATTATATAGTACTGTTCTTTTTCTGCCTGGCTTATTTACTTAGCATAATACTCGCCAGGTCTATCCATGCTGTCACAAAGAGTAAGATTTCCTTTTTATGGTCAAGCAGTATTTCGTTGTATAAGTGTACTACAGCTTTTTTATCCACGCATCTACTGATGGGCTCTTGGGCTGCTTCCAAATTTTGGCTATTGTAAATGCTACAATGCACGCAGGGGTACCTAAATTCTTTTGAATTAGTGTTTTGAGTTTCTTCAGATATAGTTCCAGAAGTGGAATCACTGGGTTATAAAGCAGTTCCATTTTTAATTTTTTGAGGTATCTTTCCACAGTGGCTGCACCAGTCTGCATTCCCACCAACTGCATGAGGGTTCCATTTTCTCTGACAGGTGTGAGATATCTCATTGTGCTTTTAATTTGCATCTCTCTGATGATTAGTGATGTTGGGCATCTTTCATATGCCCACTGGCCACCTGTGTGTCCTCTCTGGAAAAGTGGCTGTTCAGTTCCTTTGCTCATTTTTAAATTAGATTGTTTTCTTGGTGTTGAGTTTTGTAAGTTCATTGTAAGTTTTGGATATTAATGCCTTATCAATGTATCATTGGTGAATATGTTCTCCCATTCAGCGAATTGTCTTTTCATTTTGTAGATGGTTTCCTTTGTTGTGCAAAAAGTTTGTAGTCCTATTTGGTTATTATTAATGTTATTATTTTTGTCTTTCTTGGCCAGGATGATATATCAGAAAAAATACCACCACTAGAAATGTCCAAGATTTTACTATCTATGTTTCCTTCTAGGATATTTATAGTTTCAAGTCTAACACTGAAGTCTTTAACCCATTTTGAGTTTATTCTTGTATATGGTGTAAGAAGGTGGCCTAGTTTTGTTTTTTGGCACATATCTGTTCAGTTTTCCCAACCAACACAATTGAATAGACTTTTATTCCATTGTATGTTTTTGTATGTTACATCCTTTGTCAAATATTAATTGACCATAAATTAATGAATTTATTTCTGGGCTCTCTATTCTGTTCCATTGATCTATGTCTGTTTCATGCCAGTGTCATGCCCATGCTGTTTTGATTTCAATGGCCTTATAGTATAGTTTGATATCAAGTAGTATGATTCCTCCAACTTTTTTCATTTTTCTGAAGATTTCTGTGGCTATTTGGAGTCTTTGTGGTTCCATATAACAGAATCAACTTGTAGAATTATGGATTTTAATCAAATACTTAAACCAGGGGTGTCCAACCTTTTGGCATCTCTGGAGCACACTGGAAGAGGAGTTGTCTTGGGCCACACATTAAATACATTGTGACACATAATCACAAAAAATCTCAGTGTTTTAAGGAAATTTATGATTTTTGTATTGGGTCGCATTCATAGCCATCCTGGGATGCATGCGGCCTGCTGGCTGCAGGTTGGACACCCCTGAAACAAACCAGGGAAACAGTTAATCTTAACTTACTTGCTAGCCTTCATGATCATGTGAGCCAATTCCTTAAAATAAATTTTTGATTCCTTAAAATTAGATATATGTGTATATATGTGTAGATAATACACATATACATATTGATTCTGTTCCTCTAAAGAACCCTTAATAATACATTATTGAAGCTAAATTGGTATTAATTCAAACTACATTATATAAATATAAGATGTTAATTATAATTACCAGGGTAATCAGTTAGAAAATAGAAGATATACAGAAAAGGATTCAAAGGGAGAATCAAAATGGTATACTAGAAAAAAAATCACACACAAGAGAAGGCAGTGTGGAACACTTTGGGTACAAAAAGTTATGAAATTTATAGAAAACATAGCAAAATGTAAGAAGGTAATTCTTTGGCAGTAATCACTTTAAAGGTAAATGGGCTAAATTCAAAATTAAAAGACAGAAATTGGCAGAATGAATGAAGAAACATGATTACACTATTTATGGTGTCTACAAAAGATTCACTTTGGATCCTAAGACAAATAGGTTGAAAATGTGAAAGGAGGGAAAAAAAATAGTCTATGCAAATAGGAGCCCAAAAAAAGCTGGGTGGCCATACTAAGAGAAAAAAAAACAAACATACTTTAAGCCCTGGCCAGGTGGCTCATTTGGTTGGAGCATCATCTCATACACCAAAAGGCTGCAGGTTTGATCCCTGGTCAGGACACATAACTAGGCTGTAGGTTTGATACCTGGTCAGGGCAAGTATGGGAGACAACTGATTGATATTTTTCTCTTACACCAATGTTTCTCTCTCTCCCTCCCTCTCTAAAATCAATAAACATATCCTTCGGTGAGGATTTAAAAACAATAGACTTTATACAAGAGATGAAGGACATATATGTTGATAAAGGGTTAAATCATAAAGAAAATAAAAGTTACAACCATATACACACCAAACGACAGAATTACAAAATATATAAAACAAACATTAACAGAACTGAAGGGAGAAATAGACAATACTACAATAGATGGAGACTTCAAAAATCCACTTTCAATAATGGAATAGAACATGAGACAGAAGATCAATAAGGAAATGGAGGATTTAAACAACACCATAAATGAATTTGATCTAACAGAAATATATAGAACAGTTCACCCAGTAACAGCAGAATATACATTTTTCTCAAGAGCACATGGAATATTCTCCAGGACAGACTATATGTTAGCCCCAAAACAAATCTCAATAAATTTAAGAAGACAAAAAGTATCTTCTGTGGTTACAATGAGATGAGGTTACAGATCAATAGGATAAGGAACACTGAAAAATTCACAAATACGTGGAATTTAAAAAGCATACTTCTAACAACCAGTGAATCAAAGAATAACAAGTGAAATTATAAAATATTTTAAGATGAATGAAAATGAAAACAAAATATATGAATGCATATGAGATGCAGTGAGAGCAGTGCCCAGAGGGAAATTCATAGTTAAAAATACCTGCATTAAAGAAGAGGGCTCTGTCTGGTGTGGCTCAGTGGAGTGAGTGCTGGCCTGTGAACTGAGGGGCTGTCAGTTCAATTCCCAGTCAGGTCATGTGTGGGTTCTGGGACAGGTCCCCAGTTGAGGGTGCGCAAGAGACAACTGATCCATGTATCTCTCACACATTGACATTTCTCTCACTTCCTCCCCCTCTCTAAAAAGTAAAAAAAAAAAAAAAAAAAAAAAAAAAAAAAAAAAAAAAAAAAAAAAAAAAAAAAAAAAAAAAAAAAAAAAAAAAAAAAAAAAAAAAAAAAAAAAAAAAAAAAAAAAAAAAAAAAAAAAAAAAAAAAAAAAAAAAAAAAAAAAAAAAAAAAAAAAAAAAAAAAAAAAAAAAAAAAAAAAAAAAAAAAAAAA
>PVKU01007676.1:0-46234 GCA_004027475.1 Anoura caudifer | reverse complement strand
ATCTCAAATCATTAACCTGACTTTAAGGACCAAAACGAGACAGAGAGCGAGAAGAGAAGAAAACAAATGGCATGCAGAAGGAAGAAATGATAAAGATTAGAGAGAAGATAAAATAGAGACGAGAAAAACAATAAACAATTTTTTAAACCAAAAGTTGTTCCATTGAAAAGATCAGCAAAACTGACAAACCTTTACTTAAACTGAACAAGAAAATGACTCAAAGTAAAAAGAAAAAAAAATCGGAAATGAAAATGGGGACATTTCTATGAACAGTTATACACCAACAAATTAGGTAACCTAGATGAGATAAACAAATTTCTGGATCACAAATTACCAAAAGTGACTCAAGAAGCAGCAGAAAATCTGCCCTGACAGTGTGGCTCACTTGGTTGGGTGTGATCTTGCAAGTCATCAGTTCACTTCCTGGTCAGGGCACATGCCTGGGTTGTGGGTTTGGTGCCTGGCCAGGGCCTGTGTAAGAGGCGACCGATGAAAGTTTCTGTCTCATATCAATGTTTCTCTTACTCTCTTCTTGCTCCCTTCCCCTCTCTCTAAAAATAAATATTTTTAATAAAAGAAGAAATAGAAAATCTCAACAGACCTATGACAGGTAAAGACTTATTAGTAATTAAAATCCTTCCAATAAAGAAAAACCCAAACTTCTAATAGAATTAACACCAATCCTTTGCAAACTCTTTCCAAAATACTGAGGGGAATACTTCTCAACTGCTTCCACATGGTAAAGGGCACTTTTTGAAAAACCCATAGCTAATGCCCTACTCAATGGTGAAAGACTGAAGTCTTTCTCAATAAAATCAAGAACAAAGCAAAGATGCCTACTTTTACCACTGCTATTCAACACTGTATTGGAAGTTCTAACCTGAGTAACTAGACAAGAAAAATAAATATTTGGCATCCAAACTGGAAAGAAGTAAAACTATCTCTATTTACAGATGACATTATCCTATATGTAGAAAATCCTAAAGAATCCACAGAAAGTTAGTATAGAAATTCAGCAAAATTTCAGGGTACAAAACCAACACATAAAAATCAGTTGTGTTTCTTTTTTTTCTTTAAATATATTTTATTGATTATGCTATTACAGTTGTCCCATTTCCCCTCATCATTCCCCTTCACCCTGCACACCCCCTCCCACCCACATTCCCCCCTTTAGTTCATGCCCATGTGTCATAAGTTCTTTAGCTTCTACTTTTCCCACACTATTCTTGCCCTCCCCCTGTCTATTTTCTACCTACCATCTGTGCTGCTTATTCTCTGTACCTTTCCCCCCTCTCTCCTCCTCCCACTCCCCTGTTGCTAACCCTCCATGTGATCTCCATTTCTGTGTTTCTGCTCCTGTTGTAGTGGTTTACTTAGTTTGCTTTTGTTTTAGGTGTTGTTGTTAATACCTGTGAGTTTGTTGTCATTTTACTGTTCATATTTCTTATCTTCTTTTTCTTAGATAAGTCCCTTTAACATTTCATATAACAAGGGCTTGGTGATGATGAACTCCTTTAACTTGACCTTATCTGAGCAGCACTTTATCTTCCCTTCCATTCTAAATGACAGCTTTGCTGGATAGAGCAATCTTGGATGTAGGCCCTTGCCTTTCATGACTTGGAATACTTCTTTCCAGCCCCTTCTTGCCTGTAAGGTCTCTTTTGAGAAATCAGCTGACAGTCTGATTGGAACTCCTTTGTAGGTGACTCTGCCTTTATGCCTTGCTGCTTCTAGAATTCTCTCCTTCATTTGAATCTTGGGTAATGTAATTACGATGTGCCTTGGTGTGTTCCTCCTCGGGTCCAACTTCTTTGGGACTCTCTGAGCTTCCTGGACTTCCTGGAAGTCTATTGCCTTTGCCAGATTGGGGAAGTTCTTTATTATTTGTTCAAATAAGTTTTCCACTTGTTGCTATTCTTCTTCCCCTTCCGGTACCCCTATAATTCGGATGTTCAGATGTTTAAAGATGTCCTGGAGGTTCCTAAGCCTCTCCTCATTCTTTTGAATTCTTGTTTCTTCATTCTTTTCTGTTTGGTTGTTTCTTTTTTCCTTCTGGTCCACTCCATTGATTTGAGTCCCAGTTTTCCTCCCATCTCTGTTGGTCCCCTGTGTGTTTTTCTTCACTTCACTTATTGTAGCCTCCATTTTTTCATCTAATTTGTGAGCAAAATCAACCAATTCTGTGAGCATCCTGATTACCAGGGCTTTGAATTGTGCATCTGCTAGGTTGGCTATCTCTTCATCACTTAGATAAATTGGCTCTGGGGCTTTGATTTGTTCTCCAGTTTGAACCATTTTTGTTTCGCTGTTTTTTTTTTGTTTTTTTTTTGTCTAGTCATGGCTGTTACGTAGTGAGGGGTGGAGCCTTAGGTGTTCCCCAGGGCAGGGCAGCCCAGTTGCTGGGTGGTGACGCTGTATGTGGGGGTGGGGTCTGAGAGGAAACAATGGCTCTTGCTCTGCTCACTCTCGGATTCCAGTCCCTTCCACTGCTTCCCCTTCACCTGGATTATCTGCATATGAATGTGGGACCACCTGGTCAGCCAGCCTTTTGCGTGGCCTCACTGGGTCTGCACAGTTGCCACCCCGTGCCCAGGGTCTGCTAGCCACTGCCTGTGCACCTGGGGTCTGCTAGCCACCGCCTCTGCACCTGGGATCTGCCAGGCGCTGCTGCCTGCGGGCCCGGTCCCCACCTCCACTTTCTCCTGCCTCGACTCCGCTCCTTACTGGTCTGGATGAATGGTTGTTGGACTTCCGTACAGTTCAATTTTCTTTCAGTTCTGGTTGTGTTCTTGTTTCTAAATCTTTGTTGTCCTTAATTTTGGTTGTGAGAGGAGGCACAGTGTGTCCACCTACACCTCCATCTTGGCCAGAAGTCAAAATTAGTTGTGTTTCTTACACTAGCCATGACCAATCTGAAAAGAAAATTTAAGAAAGCTACCCAATTAACAGTTACATCGAAAAAAATAAAATATATTTAAAAAACCCAAAAGTTAAAACAAGAAGGTGAAGAACTGATATAAATAAAATTACAAAACATTGCTGAAAGAAATAAAAGAAGACAAATGAATGGAGCAACATCCCTTGTTCACGGATCAGAAGACTTAGAATTAAGATTGCAATACTACCTGGGCTTCCGGCCAAGATGGAGGCATGGGTAGACACACTTGCCTCCTTGCACAACCAAAACAAGGACAACAATCCTTGTCCTTGGATTTTGGTCTGGACATGGATTTAGTATTTATCTGTGTGACTCTTTCTATTTGAAATTTACTATAAACACAAAAGCAAATGTTTTATGGTAAATCATCATGAAAGCTGAGAGAAGATAACCCTGTGAAATTTAACCTGGATTTCTAATTTGAGAAAAATATTGAAAAGCTCAACTTTAATCTTACAGTATTACTTCATAATAAATATCTGTTAACAGTGCTATGGCATTGATGTTCAGCAGGTGGCCTCAGCAGTTGGAGGGACCTCCTTTTCCTGAGATGCCCTCTGGCAGAGGTGTTAGAACGTGAGCATGATGACACCTGGCAGAGGCCTCCATCTCACCCTGTTTAAGTGTGGACACAGCCCCCTGGGAGGTTCCTCAAGGCTATTTTCTCTCCAGGGGCATGAGGCCTTGGGGTGGGTGACTGACCGACGGAACACAGAATTGGAACCTCTCGGCTTTGATCTGTGCCAGAGCATGAAGCACAGGTGGCCCCAGCCTGCAGGCTCCCTGCATCCAGGACCAGAGACACAGGCTGAGCCGCAAGTGGCTGGGCATTTGTCACCCACCCTGGGCGGTGGGGCTAGACACTCTCGTTCTACACTTGGTTTGTCAGAAGGAACATCTGTGGTTAATACAGCCTAGGGACATAAAGGAAAGGGACTAGAAAGGGAATGAATATGCTGCATCTCGGCCTATACTTAACTTTTAATCTTGTTTTTGGTGGAAAAGTTTTTTTTGTTTACTAAACAAAAAAAGTTAATGTAAATCTTTGATATTGTTTTCCTGGAAACCCAAATATCGGAGTGAACCAGGGAATGGCGTCCTCATATCCTATAACCTAACATTCATATAGAAGTTCCTTGTGGGTTTTGATCTTCTAGTTTGCTGTGATCATAGGCTATGGATATTCCCCTAGACTTTCTCAGAAAAATGCTGTTTCACAGGGCTGGCACAGTGGGTTTAAACAGTAGAGCCTGATGCTGACCTTGGGAGCTTGTTAACACTACCAATTTCAGGCCATCAGTCTCTGAGGTCCTGCGAGGTCTGGGCTGTGGAGCTCACCAGGCTGAAGGGCACTGACACTTCCATCGAGTGCTTTGTGCTCTGCCACTGGCTGGAGAGGACTGAAGTTTCCTGTTCTAGCAATATCACAGATGTTCTGCATGGACACTTTATTTACCAGATTTCATTATCTGCCACTGTGCACAGCCCTTAATTTAGGAGGTGGGTTTTTAGTATGTGGATAGAAAGTAATATATGAGGGGAGACCCCCCCCAAAAAAAAACCTGGAATTATCTTCTGGAGGGCAGGCCCCTTATAGTCCAAGGGGAAGAACACTTCCCCCAGTAGGAAAGTGTTCTAGGAGCCCATCTGTATCACTGTACCAGATGGTGTTGTTGTGAGAGGCTGTGTTTGGCTTCAGTGAAATTTTTTGAAGATTCAACCTGTTTGCCCATTTCAATGATGGGTGATTTAAGAGCACACCTGCCCACACTGTGCTGAGTGTTCAGCAGTTTTTGACCAAAAACCAATATGTCCCCCATGCCCCACCCTCCCTATTCATTTGATCTCACCCCGAGTGACTTTTTTTTTGTTTCCCCAGATGAAAAAAAGTCTGCAAAGGGAAACGTTTTGCTGATGTGGAAGAGGTGAACCAAAAAAAGGCAGAAGCACTAAAAGGTATCAAAACTGACAAGTTCAGAAACTGTTTTGAGCAGTGGAAAAAAACATCTTGGTACATGTACTGCATCAAATGGAGAGTGCTTTGAAAGTGACTGAAGTTTAAACATGTAAGAATAAATATCCATTTTTTTAAAAATAAATTCTGGGTGGTTTTTTTTTTTTTTTTGGTCTCCCCCATCCTAAAGCATCTTTACCTATTTCATTTTGGTACCTGAACGTGAAATGGGATACAATTTTCCTTATTTATATTTTAACCAAATCAGCTTAAAATTTTTAGAGGAGAAATGAGTATCAGAAAAACTACTTACTTTAATAATGCCATATTACTGGCCTAAGGTTTTATTTTTTTGCCAAAAGCATAGAAATAAATTCAGAATTCTGCTGCCTTTCCTTCATTTCATGTTATATGGATGTGTTTGTGGCCTTTGAGTTTAGTAGGAATCAATGAATGTGTTAATGAAGAATGTGAACTCTTCAGACAAGCCAGCTGTGAGCCCATCAGACCGTCCTGGGACCTGTGTCCATGTGTGCCTTCCGGTGGGGTGGCAGCTGTAACCCCTGACTGCAGAAGCAGTGCCTGGAGTTCTCTGGAGTCAGAGGCTTCCCTTCTTGTAGGAAAAGTAATGACTGAATGTCTTGGAAGACTCTTCCTCCCATTTAGCATTAGAACTATCAAAACTGTATTTATCTGATTTGAGCCAGTGGCTTTTTGGCTTCCAAAGGGTGGGTGATTGCCTCCAGCATTTCTGTCCTCACATTTAGGAAGGGCCAGGCATGCTTTGATACAGCAGTTATCTGCTGGGTGTCTCTGCATCTCCTTCCTCCGCCCAGCCCCCAGCCCCCAGCCCCAGCCCCAAATAGTCTTCACTTCCAGATGTCTACTTATGGCTGAGCCTCAGTGAATGCTCAATACATTAAGAAGAGATTTTCATAAATTCTGTTACAGCTGCAGTATCTAAAGAAGAGGCGGGATTATTCTGGTAATTTTGTCAGCAAAGGAGAATGGGCAATTGCAGGTATGAGGCAGAAACCTGGGCCATTTCTTACATGAGGAAGAAACATGTGACCACTTAACTGTTGTTTCCTCATCTGTAAAACACAGACACTGGTGACCACTTCAAAGAATTGAACCAGAGGGGGCTGTGAAGCACCTCCACATGGGCCTGTGGCTCTGGTCCACGGGTGCTTACTGCTGGTGCTGGCCAGTGCTGGGCAGTGGAGATCCTACGACAGGGGATTCAAGAGTCGGAAAGCTTAATTTCAGGTAATAGTTAATAAGCCTAGTAGTTAATGCATGTGAAAAGCTATTGTTTCAGGAACTGCAGATAATGCCCACCCTGACTCCAGGAGACCACAGTGATCAGCCTTTGCTCTCCATCAGAGATTGTAAGCAATGAAGGTCACTGTGTTCCAGGGAGAGACAGACAACTGCCTGGGGCACAGCTAACTGTCCAGGTTGAGAATGCTGCAGTTTTTTATATCTAATTTTCCCTAAATCCCTCACTGATAGGGGATTGAAGAATTGGAAAATTTTAGTCTAAGTAATAGCTAATAAGCTTAGTAACCAATGCATGTAGAAGCTTTGTTCCAGGAACTGAAGGTATGACCCACCCTGACTCCTGGAGACCATAAGCAGTTCCACCTTTAATCTCAGAAGGACTGCAAGCAACTCAAGATGATATCTGAGCCATTGTACTCCAGGGTGAGATGACCACTGCCCAGGACACAGCTAAAGACCGCCACCCAGGACAAGAATGCTGAAGTCTTTTTTTAAATCCAATTAACATTTCCCTGAATTTCAAAACCCCTCACCACACCTTGTTTATGCCCTGCTCTAAAAACCTTGGCCTGGAAAGAAAAGACAGATGGTCTGTTAGGGTATGAACCTGCCATCTTCTCAGATCACCAGCCATCTGAATAAAGCTCCCATAAAGATTTACTCCCTGTCTCTGCTTATTGGGTTTGGTAGTGACAGGCAGCCCGAAGTCTGGTGTCTTTTTCCAGTTTCATCACCACACTTTGATCTCTGTTATAAAAAGGCTTGCTTGAAAGGAAATGTAGGGTGATCTGTTAGGGTGCAAACCCACTGTCTTCTCAGATTGCTGGCCAGCTGAATAAAGTGCCCATAAAGAATCAGACCCTGTCTCTGCTTACTGGGTCTGGTAGGTGTCAGGCTGCACCAATGCAGGCTTTTCCAGCTTCACCTAGGGAGGATTACTGGGCTTCACTGATGGAAATATTTTTAGTGAGGGTGTGTTCTGTTTTTCTAAAATTTATGTAATCAATAGTAAGAGTTAACTATCAACAGTTAAAAAAAAAAGACAATTGGTTAAGAAGTTGAGTACTCACTCAGTAATGATTTGGATTTCCAGTCCTGACTTCTCATTAGGTTCTATGCTTGTGTTTTCTGCTCTTATAGGACAGTTTGCTTAGGGCAGGAGTTGACAAACTACAGCTTGTGAGTTAAAAATGTTTTTTTGCATTTTTAAAGGACCGTAAATAACCCCTCCCACTCCCCACACAGAGGAGTAGACAACAGAAACTGTAGGAGGCCCACAAGCCTGAAATATTTACTACCTGGCCCTTTAGAGAAAATCTTTCTGTAAAGCTGACCCCTTTTTTAAAGATCCCACTAAATCTCTCAAGCAGCATAAATAAAACTAAATTTGGTGCTTTCCACTGAACTACATTCCTTCCTACGCACAAAACCTGAGTTATTTGACTTCTTCCTCTTGCACTCTCTGCAGCCATTTAGAAACCAAATATGCCTATAGAAGGTCTCAGAGCAATTCTATGCCTTTTCATTTTAACTGTCCAGGTGCTTACTGCCCGGTGTAGACAGCTTCTAAGACAGCCCCGAAGAGGCTGCCTCCTGGTGACCACACCTGTGCGTGGTCTTTTCCATACAGAGCAGGGCTGAACTGTGAGGTCGGTGGAATACTGTGGACCATCCTATGATGGGCTGTGACTTCCCAGGCTAGGTCATAAAAGACACTGCAGCTTGCACCTTGCTCACTCTCTGCATCACTTGCCCTGGGGCAGGCCAGCTGACCTGGAAGAGCCTGACAGAAAGGGAGCCATCCTGAAAGTGGGTCCTCTGGCCCCAGCGAAGCCTTCAACTACCTGCACCTCCGGTTGACATCTTCGCTGCAACCTGATTAAATACTATGGGCCAGAACTACCCAGTTAAAGCTGTTTCTGATTTCCTGACCCATAGATACTTGTGAAATAACATTTATTGTTTAAAGCCACAGTATTGGGGTAATTTGTTACATAACAATAGATAACTAATACTTCACCTTACACTAAACTTGTACAATCATCTTCTGATTGTTTCCTTTCATGCTGCTCTACTCCTTTTCAAACAGCTCAAAAACAATCCTAGCATAACCTTCCCTGATTAGAGAGGTTTCTCATTCTTTGTTGTGGTTGTTGCTATTAGTGTTGGAAAAAGTCAAAAACAACTAGACGTTGGACCAGATGACTCCAATACAGATGGCAATCAGATTGTACTTTGGGAAAGACTGGGTCCTCTCCCTCCTCTGAACCCACCTTAAAATCTGATTCCATGCGGCTGTCCTTGAAGCTGACACCAGCTCACAGCTTGCTATACATTCCTAGAGGTTTATATTGCCTTGGACTTAAAAAAACAAAAACAACAACAACAACAAAAAAATGAACTGTTCTCATTATGTATTTGTCTCACCACTTTAAAGTTCTTTAGAAGCCAAGATGAGATGTTCTACTTTGCATGCACAGTTCTTGGTATTTATTGAATGTTTTAGTGACTCAAGGACTGGATTCAGAATCACAGTTAATAGGAAAAGCAGCTGGAAATGCAGCAGGGTCACCAGCGCAGTTGGAAGTGGAGAGACCCTCAGGTTTGAGGCTGGGCTAGTTAGTGGTTTTAGCTTGGGCAGATGATGTCCTTGCTATTCCCAATTTCTCATCTGTAAGAGTATATTAATATTACCTAGTTCAGAGTTTGTAACGGGGTGCAGCCAGGGCCCCCCAAATGAAGGATTTTAAATGAGGTCCAGAACTTGGGGTGTCCAGAAAATTTAAAAATATAGGATCCCCCCACCACTCTGCCACCACAAGTCTGGATTTTGGGATGGGACACAGGGTGCAGGGCCATTGAGTTATTTTTCATATCAATAGTTGGCCAACTTCATATCTGATAGGAAAAATTGTTATTTTACATATCTGTAACAGCTGACTAGCTGCACAGATATGTTAAGCAGCTGTGGCCATGCTTTGACCCAGGGAAGTGGGAGTGACTTCGACACAGGAGATAACTGGGAAGCAACTCCCCTTGGTTACAGCGCCTGCAACGAGAGCTTGGAGATGATTGGTTCCATGCCACAGGGCCACACCTGCCCAGACTTACTATGGCAGCCCAGTAAAGCTGGAAGGATACAGGAATGCTGGCAGGTGTAACTGACTTTGGGAGGAGTTGGAAATGGGGCTGCAGAGGAAGATTGGCATAGGGATTGATTCAAACCCAAGTGTGGCAGCCATACTGGGCAGGATCACGCAGCTTGGGCACAGAGCAAATCACCATGGGGCTCGGGTGAGAGTTGGGACCACGTGGCTTTGGATTAACTGGAGATCATGGTGGTGACACAGCTGATGGCGCTGGGAGCCTGAATCACGGACTCTACTTCTTTTCCTGAGATACGGTACCCCAGACTAGGGCAGAGGGAGAAGGAAGGACTGTGTGCATTTGTGGGTGTTCTAAAGAACTTTAGTATTTTAATGAGGACATTAAGTCATTAGTCTAGGCCTGTATAACTTTAAAATAAATAATTCCTTTCCTTTTTACCAATCTCTGGCATTGAGAGATATCTTTCCTTTGGTGGTGGGCAAAGAGAACCTAGTACAGGGGAGAAAGCCCTGGAGAAAAAGGGGGGGAGGTCCTTTTGGTAATAATATATCGTTCGCCCCCTTGGGTCTATTTTGTAACAGCTTTTGGCGTCCCTGGGTGGGCTAATAATCGCCTGTGGCAGACCGACCCCCTCAGGTACAAGAGAGTGAGACCGGAATTTTCCCAGTCTCTGAGAACTTTTCTGCACTCCTCCTGAGGGCATCAGCCACCTAATCATGCCCGGAAAGGTGAAAAGGAAACAAAACGGGGGAGGGAGCAGAGACGTGAAAGTGTTTTGGTTAAAAATTTGGTTTCTGAGTACTCTTTTGGAATAATGGAGTTGGAATTGTGGACAATAGCTGAGGAAATACCTGGGTCTTTACGCCATCTGTATTCTTGCTCTGAATTTCTGCATGCTTTGTTCGAACAGTATGAGTTGTTCTGAGCCGGTCCCTAAGTGGAGCCTACTGGGTAGAATTCTAAGGGATTGGGAGAGCTACTGCTCTAAGTCGACGTACAAGAATCCCTTGTGTAAGCAGTTATTGATTTATTATAGTAAAACAGTGTGGCCTACTTATGCTTTGAGTGATGAGCTGAGATGGCCTATGAATGGTTCCTTGAGTTGCTGCATCATTACGAGATTGAAACAGCATTGCTGACGGTGCAAACTCTGAGAAGATCTCCACTATCTTAATGCATTTATAATATTGCAAATAGCCTTATGCCAGAGACACAGAAGCGTGTAATGGTGCAGAAGGAAAAAATGGTCTCAAAACCCCTCCCTGATAGTAGAACACAGGAGGAGAGGGATAATGAGGAGATAAACCTCATTAATGCTCTAAACCCAGGGAATGGACCCTCCATTCCCCCCAGGTGGGAGGGACCTCTGTAGAGCTGCTACCTTCCTGGGAGGTGGGGCTCACTTGTGGCTCCCTCCCCACTGCAGGTGGGAGAGGTCTCCACCACATATTCGCTCCCTCTGCAGACTGGAGGGGCCGCCAAGGTGCCTCACCCTCTGTAGGTGGGAGGGACCTGCACAGCTTCACTCCCTCTGTAGATACGAGAGGCCACCAGGGTGCTTCACCCTCTGCAAGTGGGAGGGGCCTACGAGGCTCTGCCGCCCTATCTGGTGGGAGGAACCTGCAGGACCCTACACCCTCTGCAGGTGGGAGGGGTCTCTGTGGGGCTGCCACCCTCACAGGTGGTGGAGGTTTCTACACCTCTGGCCTCACAGGTGATGTGGACTGCCACCATCTTGGAACCTCCCCCTCCACAGGTGGTGGGAGCCACCTCAGTACTGTCTCCTCCCATAACCACACCCGAAGCAGGAACTGCAAAGCCAACTGTTCCACCTCCATGTTCTGAGGAATGTGTCTCACCTTCCTCCCCCCACCCCCCCAACTGGCCAGGGCACCTCCTATAACCAGGGGGCCTCCAAAGGTGTAGCCAGCCAATACCCTTTGAGGCAATACCCAATGGGCAGAGTAAAGGAAGAAGGCCAGCCCGTTGGCTACTATTGGGCCCATACCCATTCTTCACTTCGGACTTACTAAATTGGAGGAATTCCAACCCCTCATATAGGGATGATCTTCAAAAGATGGCAGATCTTATTGCCTCTATTTTTGCCACTCACCCCCCAAACTGGGCAGAATATTTTGCTAATGGCAGACAAAAGATGGTTGGTTCTAAATAGGGCTAATCAGGAGGCCCAGTGTCTCCGTGATGAAGACAGCCAGGGGATCCTTGACCCAGTTGAGGCAGTTCCTTAGGTGGACCCTAAGTGAGACCCGAATAGCAGAGGTGGCCTTGCCTCTTTGAAACACTATAGAAGGTGCGTATTGGAAGGGCTTAGGAAAGGAGTGCCCAAGCAGAGGAGCCTGAATTTGATACAGACCCTTTAGCAGAAGCCAGATGCGGATCCTTCTGAATTTCTGGAAAGGATCTATCAGGCTTATAGGAAAAACACTGATGCTGACCCAGAGGCACTAGAAAATGTGAGGATGGTAAACATGACTTTTGTTGGACAGAGTGCTCCAGATATCAGGAACAAACTTCAGCATGTAGACGAAGTACTGGGAATGAGCCCTTCCCAGCTGGTGGACATAGCATTTAAAGTCTACAATACCCGGGAAGCAGGGAAGGCAAAATAGGCCGTGGTGTTTTTGGAAATAGCCAGGGAAACCAAAACAAGCAGGACCCTAGGGCAGAGAAAGGAAACTCATTAGGTGCCTGCTACCATGCCGGTGGCAAAAGGGGCCCTAAGGAGAAGAAGAAAGGCCCAATAGGCATTAATCAATGTGCCTATTGCAAGGAGGAGGGTCACTGGAGGAATAAGTGCCCAAATTGCAAATGGGGAAGTAAGAGTAAGAATCCAGACCGAGTGATGGTAAAGCAGAGAATGGAGGATGATAATGAATGAGGAGGCCCAGGGGCTCTATTGGATATTTTCCCGACCTATCCCCATTTCCTCACAGGAGCCCCAGGTACAAGTGACTGTGGGGAACAAGCCAATTGACTTTCTTGTGGATACAGGAGCCACATACTCAGTGTTGAACACAAAGTTGACTGGAAAAAGCTCAAATGAAGTAACGGATACTGGTGCGTCTGGCCAGATACAAAAACAGACATTCCTGCAACCTCTGGAATGCCAGCTTGGGGGTCAAAAGCTTACACATAGTTTTCTCTATATGCCTGATTGTCCCATTCCATTGTTGGGCTGAGATTTGCTTGTAAACTGCATGCACAAATAACCTTTATCCCCAAGTGACAGCAGCTTTGCATGAAAGTCCCATTGGAAAATGCCCTCCAGCTGCAGGCTTTCCTGACCTGTCTGGGAGGCTGCGGAGATGAACCCTTCTCCCACCTGAGATCTGCAAACAGGTCAATCAAACTGGTTGGGCTGATGGAACTCCAGGTAAAGCAGTTAACGTGCAACCCATAAAGATACCTCTAAAAGAAGGGGCACAGGTCCCATGAAAGCAGTATCCCCTCAAAAAGGAGGCTTTAGAAGGGATCCAGCCAGTGTTGCAAAAGTTTTTGAAATCAGGATTAATTCAGCCTTGCCGGTCACCCTACAACACTCCAATTTTGCCAGTCAAAAAGCCACACTCGGATGAGCATGGGTTTGTACAGGATCTCCGGACCATCAACGACATTGTCCAGGACATTCACCCTACTGTGCCTAACCCTTACACCCTGTTGACTATGATGCCTGAGGATAGTAAATGGTTTTCAGTCCTGGACTTGAAGGATGCCTTTTTCTGCATCCCCATAGATGAGCAGGCTCAGCAATTGTTTGCCTTTGAGTGGCAGAACCCAGAGACTAAAGCCATGCTCCAATACTGCTGGACTGTGCTGCCACAAGGATTTAAGAATTCTCCGACTATATTTGGGGAAGTGCTGGCAAAAGATTTAAGAGATGTTGAGATTGGGAGTTCTTCTGCAATATGTGGATGACGTGTTAATAGCCAGCAGTAACTATGAGGACTGTTTGCACAACACCATCACAATTATAAATCATTTGGCAAAGAGGGGATATAAAGTATCACTTCATAAGGCCCAAATTTGCAAACAGGAAGTGGCATATCTGGGATTTCAACTAAAACAGGGTACCAAGAGTCTGATGGCAGATAGAAAGCAAGCCATTGCTATGCTAAAAATCCCAGAAAATCAAAGGCAGCTTTGTGGGTTCTTGGGAATTACAGGGTTTTGTCAGATCTGGATTCCAAACTTTGGACTCATAGCAAAGCCACTATATAATTCCCTAAAAGGACTGGACTCTGAACCCCTTGAATGGACAGGATTGTCAGGTAGCATTTGATACTTTGAAGGAGAAGCTGGCTTCGGCCCCTGCATTAGGACTGCTGGACTTACAGAAGCCTTTCAAATTGTACATTCATGAAAGGCAGCGGGTAGGACTGGGAGTGCTAACCCAGACCCTGGGAAATGTTCCCTGACCATAGCCTATCTCTCTCAAAGAAGCTGGATCACACAACAAAAGGTGGCCACTATGCCTCCGGGCAGTAGCAGCCACCTGTGACATCTTACAGGAAGCTGAGAAGTTTACCTTGGGACAACCTACTACAGTGTTGGTGCCATATCAGGTTCTTGCTCTGTTAGAACAGAGAGGAGGATATTGGCTGACAGCAGGGCATATGGGGAAATACCAGGCCACTTTGCTGGACAATCCACGTGTTACCTTGCAGACCACCACAACCCTAAACCCAGCCACCCTACTCCCAGATATGGAGGGGGACTCCGCCCTTAAGCATGAATGCTTGGAAATAATTGACCAAGTTTATTCTAGCAGACCAGACCTGACAGACCAGTCGCTGGCGTCACTGGACTGGGAGCTGTATACAGATGGGAGCAGCTTCATGGGCAATAGCCAACGACAAGCTGGGTATGCAGTGACCACTGCAGACAAGGTAATGTTACAGAACGGGGCCAAGGGGGGGTACGATATACTATTACCGAAAGTACCCCTCACTAGGTTCACACTGTCTGCCACCAGAGGAAAGATGTATCTCAATGCCAGAGATTTGTGAAAAGGAAAGGAAATATTTATTTAAAGATATACAGACTTAAAGTAGTGACCTAATGTCTTCATTAAAATATTAAAGTCTTTTAGATACCCACAGATGCACACAGTCCTTCCTTCTCCCTCTGCCCTAATTTGGGATATGTATCTCAGGAAAAGAAGTAGATTCAGGCTCCTGGCACCATCAGCTGTGTTGGCGTCAGGATCTCCAGCTTTGGACCCCAGTTAATTCAAAGTCATATTGCACCTTCTCATGGCCTACTGGCAAGAATCCTTTCACCCTTCTTCCAGGCATAGTCTCTCCTGCTTCCTAGGCCACGTGACCAAAGGGAGCACCCTAAAGCCACATGGTCCTCTTCTACCAAAGCTGCAGGGGCCCCCATTCTGGCCCAAACTGCATGGTTCTCTCTCACCTGGCTGTGGGGGTCCCCACCCTGGCAAAAGCCACATGATTCTCCCTCTATGGCTGCCGTGTTTGGGTTTAAATCCCCACGCCAACCTTCCTCTGTACCCCCATTTCCGACTCCTCCTACAACCAGTTACACCTGCCAGCACTCCTGTATTATTCCAAGTTTACTGGGCTTCCATCGTGAGTCTGGGCAGGTGTGGCCCCATGTCATGGAGTCAACCATCTCCCAGCTCTCACGCAGGTGCTGTAACCAGGGGGAGTTGCCTCCCAATTATGTCTTGGGTAGAAGTCACTTCCATCCCCCCCCCCCCGTTCAAAGCGTGGCCACAGCTATTTAACATATCTATGCAACCAGTTAAAGGTTATAGATATGTTAAGTGACCATGCCAGAGGTTAGCTGCAAAGCTGTGGCTGTACTAAACAGCTCTGCATGTTCCTGTTCCATGTGTCCCTTCCCCCAACTCACACCTGTGGGGGGAAGGGGTGAGGACATCCTAATATTTCCTGGACACCTTGAGTTCTGGACCCCATTCCAAATCCCTATTTGGGGCCCCCCTCTTGGCTGCACCCTGTATCAGTAATAGAAGCCCAAGCCTTTACACCAGGAACCTCAGTGCAAAAGGCTGAACTAATTAGCCCTCACAAGAGCCTTACTGCTGTCCCAAGGAAAGAAAGTTAACATATATACAGATTCCAAGTATGCCTTCATGGTAGTCCAGGCCCATGGAGCAATATGGAAAGAGAGAAGACTTTTAACCTCGGGGAACAAGGATGTTAAACATGCGGAGGTGATTTTGCAGTTGCTGGAGGCAGTGAATGCACCAGACCGGGTTGTTATAATGCACTGCCCAGGACACCAGAGGGATGGTTCCCAAACCAGTCAGGGAAACCAAGTTGCTGACAAAGCAGCAAGACATGCAGCCAAGGAGCTGCCATGCCTAGCAGTTCTAGTTCCCCATCTGGACTTGTCAGATGGAATTTGAATCCTCGTTACACAGAACAGGATGAGAAACGGGCCCGTGAATGGGGATTCACTAACACTGATCCCAATTCTATGTGGAAGGTCAATGCCCATGGTATGATTTTACTCTCTGAGGCTCTAGTGTATCCCATCCTCAAGCACCTACATGAAGGGACCTGCTATGAAAGGGATGCTGTAATGGCTTTATTAGGCCACATTTGAAAGGCCCTTATTTGCAAAAGACTGTCCACAGCATCAGCCAAGCCTGTCAGATATATGCCAAAAACAATCCTAAGAGAGAGAGTGTTCCCATGGAGAAGGGAGTACAATGCAAAGGGATGTGCCCATTCAAGCACTGGTAGGTGGACTTCACACAAATACCTAAAATGAAGGGAAATTTCAGATTCTTTGTGGATACTTTTTCTGAGTGGGTAGAAGCATACCCCACCAGGACTGAAAAGGCAACCGAGGTAGCAAAACTGTTGCTTAAAGAAATAATTCCCAGGTTTGGACTTCCCCAGAGCATTCAAAGCGACCATGGACCATCGTTTACTTCAGAAATCTCCCGGAAGGTTGGACAGGTATTGCAAATACAATGGAAATGCATGCATCTTGGAGACCTCAGTCCACAGGAAAAACTGAGAAAATGGATCAAACCATAAAGAAGACCTTGGCAAAACTATGCCAGGAAACACATTTAAAATGGGACCAGGCACTCCCCATTGCTTTGCTCCGAATCAGAGTGGCACCCAGAAGTCGGCTTAAACTGAGCCCTTTTGAAATAGTTTATGGAAAACCCTTCCGAATTTCTGTTTTAGGTACACCCCCTTTAGATTTGGAGCATGAGGCAAGAATTAAGCAATATGTACAGCATTTAGGGCAAACACTAACCATTTTGCACAAGTTTGCTCATTGCAGGTCTGTCTACCCCTCTGACGAGCCCCTGCACCCATTCCAGCCAGGGGACTGAGTCTAACTGAAGACCTGGAAGACTCAAGGCCCTGAAGAGCCACCGTCTGAACAATGGACTGGTCCCTATGATGTCCTATGGACAACGTATTCCTCTCTGAAGCTGATGGGAGTTAAGCCCTGGATGCACCACACATGGGTAAAACGGGCACCGCCTGCGGGAGAGGCAGACCCTACTGCTGCAGCTGAGGCAGAAAGGGAAAGCTGGACCTGCACTCCGGAGGAGGGTTTGAAATTCCTCTTCCGGAGGACAGCGAACCCCGATAAAGGGAGGCAGTGTTTGTTACTTCATGCAGGTGTTTATAAAGCTAGGGACCTTTAGCTGCCAGATACTGAGTCTGAATATGGTCTTTCCCAGTGTGGAAAAGGAACAGGGATTAAAAGTGAATTATGGTTAAATCTGGATGGGTAAAAATATGTATAAAGCTTGTGAAAGTTTTAAATCTGCAGGAAAGGAAACCTCAACTGCTTCTGGTTTTATGGGAATGTGGTTTCAATTTGGTTCTGTTTCTGATCAGAAATTCTATGTACCAGAAGACCTAGTTAAGGTCACCTGTAAGACCTAGTGAAGGTCGCCTGTAACCGGTTGGGGAGAATACCTTTGCCACTCGGGACCCAGGAAGGGTTATTCAGGGCTGATGAGTGTTTCAGACTGAGGCAAAGGAGCATGTCTCTGCTAAGAGAACAGGCCTTGAAAGAGCGTGTCTCTGTAGAGGCACCAGTGGATGCACTGGTACAAGAGAATGCCTCTACCTGTGTACTGTTCTATTTTGCTCTGTATCTGCTCTGAAAAGGAAACTGAGGATTCCAGAAAAGGTTAAAACTTCACACCCTATAGGAAAGTGAACAAGGAAAAGTGTGAGATATATAAATAAAGAAGGTATATAAAAGGATATCAGAAGGAAAAGGATTTTCCTTCACACTCTGCATTTTTCTCCCTACCTGATATCTCCAGAATTTGGCATTCTGAAAGAGTGAGTGATGACATAAGGTTTCTTTGCATAAATCCATTAAGACCAGTCATTAATGGTGGTTTTGCTAACTGAGATTTTGACCGGAATGTCATGCCTGAAGGAGGCACGTATGGGTTCTGGTCATCACCAGAAAGCCCTGAGATTGACTTGTGAAGTTAGTGAAAGCCCATGACAAAAAGCCTGGTACTTTGGTTGGCTGTGTGGGTTGTGGCGGTCTTTCCAGGGAAGGAACGAAGGTTGCTTTCCTGAAAAAGCTAAAAAGGAACCTGTAGGCACAATGAAGCCTGGAGGATTTGAGTGAAACAACTGGTACAGGTGAAGCCAGATGGCAAATGTGTGGCTCTGCTTCTGTGCCCCAAGGGGCGGACTGAGAAGTCAATTTAAAGGTTCCCTGTGTGAGTTCCAGCAAAGCAGAATTAAAGATCATAGGTGATCTTTATGGATCATAAAGATCCATAGGTGATTCTTAGTGTGTTTATGCAAATGAAGTCAAAATTAAAAGCTGGTGTCAAAGTAGTCCTTTTAATAACAATGAGGGTGATATTAAGGAGAAAAAAATGTGGTTCAAGGAAAATCACAATGTTCAGTATTGGACATCAGAATGGTGCAGCTAACTGTCTTGCAAGTTTGTTTTTCATTTGAAAGTTGAAACTGGGTTTGTAATATCACCAAAGATGTTCAATTTACAGGTGCAAAGGACCTGTCAAATTGTTAAATGTCATTGTAGCAAGGACCTTGCAACTGATTGTTTTCCCAAAAGGCAGTCTTGCAGTCACAGAGACTGGTTTGGGGATTGTTGTGTGAATTAACCTGTGTGGTCTGCTGTTTTCATAGGGCATATGCCTATGACCTCATTACCTGAGTGATTGGTTGCAATATAGCCCTCACTTAAGGAGCCTATCTTTATCATCGCCCCCTGAGACTCAACGGTTTGGCTGAACTAAGTGGTTGGGCTGGTGAAGGGTTTAGGCGGTCTATGGGCTTCACTTTAGAGCTGATTTTCCCTTATCTGTCCTAATGGCCTGGACAGAAAGGGCCCAGAAATCTGAAAGGAGGGAAATCCTAATGTATTCCCCTCAGCCTGAGTGAAGTTATAGTGGGCCACAAGGGTTTTGGATAGGTGTAGCATGCCTTGTACACATTCCTCCAGATAAGCCATTCTTTACCTAAGTCCCTGCCTTGGTCATTTAGTGGTTATGATTTAATTGTGCCTTCCAACTCTCTTGCCAAATCTGTCACCTCCAGAATACAAGGATGCCAACTATCCACTAATGCCAGCCTTTGGACACTAAGCCTACAACTTTCTGGTGACAGCCAACTGACCAGGATCCTGTAAGGTCCTTTCCCTTACAGTAAGGACTCTCTCCGTGCTGCCCCCACTCCTGCCACCTTTCAGGGCACCCCTGACTCAAGGGTAGGTAGGACGATATCCATGTCCAGCTTGAAGTAGTTACAAGAAGATGAGACCTTCATCCATTGTCCTTTACATGATTATAAAGGGGTTCTATATCTGAAAGGAGGGATTGTAACAGGGTGCAGCCAAGGGGGTCCCCAAATAGGGATGTGTAATGGGGTCCAGAACTCAGGGTGTTCAGGAAGTATTAGAGGAAAAAATATATATGATGTCCTCACCCCCCCCCCCCAAGTCTGAGCTGGGGGAAGGGACACATGGAGCAGGGCCATCAAGAGCTGTTTTGTATAGCAACAGCTTTGCAGCTAACCTCTGGCATGGTCATTTAACATATCTATAACCTTTAACTGGTTGCATAGATATGTTAAATAGCTGTGGCCATGCTTTGAGCCAGGGGGATGGGAGTGATTTCAACCCAGGATGTAACTGGGAAGCAACTCCCCCTGGATTCAGCACCTGCATGAGAGCTTGGAGATGACTGGCTCCGTGCCATGGGGCCACACCTGCTGAGACTCAGGATGGCAGCCCAATAAAGCTGGAAGGATAAGGGAATGTTGGCAGGTGTAACTGACTATAGGAGGAATCAGAAATGGGGTACAGAGGAAGATTGGCGTGGGGATGTAAACCCAGGTACGGCAGCCGTACTGGGCAGGATCATGCAGCTTGGGCAGAGAGCAAATCACCACGGGGCTTGGGTGAGAGTTGGGACCACGTGGCTTTGGATTAACTGGAGATCATGGTGGTGACACAGCTGATGGTGCTGGGAGCCTGAATCATGGACGTCTACTTCTTTTCCTGAGACACAGTACCCCAGACTGGGCAAAGGGGTGAAGGAAGGACTATGTGCATTTGTGGGTGTTCTAAGAACTTTGGTATTTTAATGAAGACATTAAGTCATTAGTCTAGGCCTGTATAACTTTTAAATAAATAATTCCTTTCCTTTTCACCAGTCTCTGGCATTGAGAGACATCTTTCCTCTGGTGGTGGGCAAAGCAAACCTAGTACAGGGGAGGAACCCCCAGAGATAAAGGGGGGGTCATTTTGGTAATAATATATCATTCACTCCATCTGTTCTGTAACAAAAGGACTCTTGCTGGTGGGCAATGAGGTACCACGTGGTTTCAGATTAACTGGAGATCAAGGTGACACAGCTGATGGTGCTAGGGACTGTGGGAGGCCTGCCAGCTGAGCATGGATTACTGGGAAGAACTGGGAGCTGAGCCACAGACTTCTATTTTTCCTGAGATACAATACCCCTGACTGGCCTGACTGGGCAAAGGGATGGGGGGAAGGACTGTGTGTATTTGTGGGTGTTTTAAGGGACTGTGACATTTTAACAAAGACATTAAATCATTACTCTAAGTCTGTATATCTTTTGGATAAACAGTTCCTTTCCTTTTCACCAAATTCTGGCAGTAAGAGCCATAATCCCAATTGCTAAGGGTGGGTGATGGGCAAGGCGAACCTGATACAGAGGGACCCCAGGAGGGAAGTTCCATTTGGTAACAGAATCATGTCCTCTTGAACCCCCTGTCTGTTCTGTAACAAGCTGAGTATTAAAGGAGAAAATATGCTGAGGGTGCTTAACATAACACTTGATATAGGATAAGTGCTTAATAACTGGTAGCTATTAGCTACTGAAAATTATCAAAATATCCCCTAAATTATGTTTTACTAGCCCAGAATACCTAATGTAGTAAAGTGTATCTTCGTATCTTATTTCCTGTTATTGGCCAAATGTATTAACATGACAAATTTGAAATACTTTAATATTTATTTTCAGCCTAGTTGGCACATACATTTTAATCAAAATGTTATGATTACTAGTAAGAGTTATCATACTTTAAAAGTAGTAAAAGTTAATGAGTATGAACGGTACTGATAAACATACCCTGTACATTTATGCAGAAGCCTCAATTATAGTTCTGTAGAGTCCCTGTACATCTGCACGTGCATTTTTTAATGGACAACAGCTCTGTGAGGGAGGCAGGGCTGTGCACGGTGACTTTACCCAGGAGCTCTGGAAGGGGAAGAGTGCCCAGAGATGACAACGTGATGAGTGGCATTTACAAGGGTGAGGTAGGAAACTCAGACCAGCAGGCAGGGCTTCTTCGACCTCTAAGTCAACCATGCTAAGGGCATGAGCTCCTGCCTGAAGCTTCTGTCTTCTAATTAGCCACTTTAGGGCTGTAGTGATTTGACTTAGAATTGTATTCCTGACTTAAAAACACAAGAGCCGTGTGTGGCAATTAGCTGTTAATGAACAACCAACCACTATGTCAATTGTTTTGCAGACATCTTAATGGTTCCATTTTTGTTATTTATTTGTTCTAGTTTCCACATAGAACTTGCCCATTCATTCATTAATATACTCCAAAGATATATTTTTTGAGTTCCTGTTACATGCCAGGTGTTTTTCCAGAAAGTGGGGAAGTGGCAGTGAGGAAATCCCACAAAGATCCCTATCTTCATGGAACAGTATTATGGGATGTTGGGTGCTAACTGCAATGGAGAAAAAGAAAATGCAGAAGGGAGTAAGGACAAGTAGGGAGTGTTACAGAGAGACACGAGAATTAGAAGCTATTTAAGACAGTCACTTGGAAAGGAGAGTAGGCACATTCTGGATAGCCTCATGAGGCAGGACTTGGGAGTAAGCAATGGGAGTAAATTACAGGAGGGGTGAACTTCTCAACTCTTAGAGCTGTTCAGTGATGGAACTTTGCACAGAATAAGCGACTGCCTGATCCTGGACATGTCTGAACAGAGCTGAGAGTTTGCCATTGGCTGGAGGGTGGACTTTTTATATCACTTTCAGCTCTAAAAGTGAAAAGTAGAGATCAAATTTGGTGAAAAAGAGCTCACACAATAATGGGTTTAAGGCAAACTCCTTCGGTGGGAATCCTATTACTACCCTGGGAGGCATTATCTATTGGGGACTCTGGTAATTCTTACATCATGCTGGACAAGTGTTGTCTGTACTTTTGTTTCCTTTTAACGCAATTAAATCAGTATGTTACATGTAGTTGCTCCTACAGCTATTTGCTTCTCTTCACATCACACTGTGGGAACAAAGACTTGCCAGTCAGACAAAGACTTTCACGTGGGGTTGGGAGATGAACCACCAGTAACCAGGAGTTGCTGATACAAAATGGGTGGTGCAAAGGGTTTGTTTGTTTTTTGTTTTTAATATATGTCAACTCATGTTTCTGTGGTTTTTCTTTTTAATTTTGAAAAATGGACTCAGGTTCTTTATAATAATTAGTAAAATTTAATTTGCCTCCCTGTTTCAAATAAATGTAGCATATTTTGTTTTGTGCTTTTTTCTTGCATTCATGTAATATACATAATTAGGTTTGTCATCAACACAACTACTGTTCAGAAAAAGAATGATCTTAAGAAACCACCTTGTTCAACACCCTTGCTTTAAACTTTAAGAAACTGGAATCCAGAAATGTTAAGGAACTTTCAAGGTCAGATGGCCCTTTTGCTGCCAAGCTGGAGCATGATTTAGTTAGAACCATTTCAGATACGTGAAACCAGGTATACTGCTGAAAGAATCTACCTTGTGAATTATAGTCTAGTTTTTTTCAGTTATCAGGATGAAAGCTCTTGGGTCCTAAAAAAAGGTGTTTTTTTTTTTTTTCTAGGGAGTACCATTTTGGAACAGAGAGGACCAGTTTTTATGATTAGAAGTTGCATCTACCACTGGCTACATCGGGAGGAAATTTTAGGCTGTCATAGGAGTCACTTGGAGGTGGGATTGTCTAAGCCAGTTACACCTACAGCGCTTTGCCCAAGCCTCTCTTCGGTGGATTTAACTTCTGAAACAACCTTGGATTGTGGCAGGATGATCCAAGGGGCTTTTTTACCTCATGTCATCTTCTTTGGTGGGCAAGGTGAAAGGCTTTTTTTTTCTTTGCAATGTCTAAGGAAAAGATTCTATACAGCACTAGCCATACTGTTTAGAAGAATTTACCTGTGCAGAATCTTGCTGTTCTTGCTTTTTCCCACATTTCCCTACAGTGTTGATACCATTTGCTTAGGAACTTGATACTCAGCTCAGCTCTGCAGAAATCCTCAAAACCTCTTTGGCATTTCCACTCTCTTAAACACTGCTGCTCCTGGGAAGAGTTGGGATGTGACATTCTCTGCTGTCACCCTAGGGAAAGGGACCAGGAGGGAGGTGGGCCAGGAACTGAGAGACAATTCTTGCCCTCACAAGGGAACAGCAAAGCAAAAAAGAATATATAGACAGGCAAACTTCAAGTAAGCAAGCTTGAGCAAGTGTGTCCCTCCTTGCCAGCCACACCTAAACGAAACAGAGTTCCCCCTCTTCTTCAATTCATAGAGAATCATATTTATTAGAGCAGCTTGTAAGAGCATTTTTAGTATACAACTGCCAGTGTCTGGCCCTTTGGGTGGAACAAAGTACGAACACGGAGTTGTGCTGAACACGATGGCATAGGTTCAAACATAAAGATGATTCTGCAGCTCTTAAGCACCAGGCACAAAAGCAACTTCTTGATGCCCCATTTTCCAAAGCCCACTTCTCAAGAGCTATGTCCTGTAAGTCCTGAAGCCTTTTTACTTCCACTGCTTCATTAATACTGTAGTGGTTCAGATTTTGCCACCAGCCTCATACAGAAACAGAGCTGCAGAATTTTTATTGCACAGTTAAGATCTATTCTAAATACATCAATTGTACATCATATACATTTTAATGGAATAAGCCAGAATAGTGCAAATTCAGTCTGTGAGGTAATTGCACCTAATCATTTAATTAGTATATGCAGAATTTTATGTTAAGTGGTTTCTTGGCTATTAAACATTTTTTGTGGATGTTTCTAGTCATGGGCCTTTGGCTGACACGAGAAGAAGCATACCTTTATAAACTTTATAATGAATGTCTATGTATGTATGTGTTTGTGCCTGAACATTCTGTAGAAATAGCGGAACTGGAGTCTCTTAACACATCATATGTGCAGTCAAGCCCTTTCATAAAAGCGGTTCTCTATGGAATTCTAGACAATGATGATTTACAACTACATATTTTTCCTTCACTGGAGCTTAGAAGGAAAAAGACATAGTTTGATGCAGACCCCCGCTTGTGGGGTCTGAGACATTATGGATAAGATATGAGACAAATTCACAGAGACTACCAAGTCCTATTGAGGAAAAGGGACAGTGCGGTTTCTCTCTCAAGAGGAGAAAAGCCTCGGAGCGCCTTGGCCACTCTCTCAAGAGGAGAGCTCCCTGACCCTTGCCTTGAAAGGCTTTGATTGCTTTTCTGGGCACATAACATGATGGTCCTCATTTACTACGCACCAGTTTGCTTTAGGTGGTTGCCTTTTACAGACAAAAAAAGGAGAGGATGCTGGTAATCACATCACAGAAGAAGGATATTTGCAAATGCAAAGGGAAAAGTGGTAGAACTGGTTACACTTATCCTTGAAAGGTTTAGCACAGACTTTAGGAAGTTACAGTAAGTACTTGCTGCCTCAATTCAGGGTGAGAGAGTTTTAGCAAAAACAAGTCTCATAGCAACCTAGGTACAATGGAGGCCTGATTCCTCATGGGAGAACCTATCTGTGGGCATGGGTTCTGTCTGGGCCCACACCACCCAGAACAGTCTCCCATAATAGTTAAATAAAATTTACCCAAAGCTTTCCCCTTTTTGGTATCTGAATTTTCTGTATCCAAGGAGGCATGAGGCAAGAACTCTTAGACTGAGAAAGTCAGTAAATATTTGGATTATGAGCTGTACACACACAAACATACATCTCACAAAGAAACTTCAGAGGAAGTGTTAGAGAACAGGGCCAAGGGCGAGTACGATATACTATTACTGAAAGTACCCCCCACTAGGTTCACATTGTTTGCCACCAGAGGAAAGACGTATCGCAATGCCAGAGATTTGTGAAAAGGAAAGAGAATATTTAAAGCTATACAGACTTAAAGTAGTGACCTAATGTCTTCATTAAAATATTAAAGGCCTTTAGGATACCCACAGATGCACACAGTCCTTCCTTCTCCCTCTGCCCTAATCTGGGGTACCATATCTCAGGAAAAGCACAGCAGAAATCCATGATTCAGGCTCCTGGCACCATCAGCTGTTTTGCTGCCAGGATCTCCAGCTAATCCAAAGCCATGTGGCACCTTTTCATGGCCCATCAGCAAGAGTCCCTTCACCCCTTTTCTTCCAGGCAGTCTCTCCTGCTTCCTAAGCCACATGGCAAAAGGGAGCACCCCAAAGCCGCATGGTTCTCCCTTCAATGGCTGCCACATCTCAGTTTAAATCCCCACACCAATCTTCCTCTGCAGCCCCATTTCCGACTCCTCCTATAATCAGTGACATGTGCCAGCACTCCCTTATCCTTTCAGCTTTACTGGGCTGCCATAGTGAGTCTGGGCAGGTGTGTCCCCATGGCGTGGAGCCAATCATCTCCAAGCTCTCACACAGGAGCTGTAACCAGGGGGAGTTGCCTCCCAGTTATGTCTTGGGTGGAAATCACTTCCATCCCTCTGGCTCAAAGCATGGCCACAGCTATTTAACATATCTATGCAACCAGTTAAAGGTTATAGATATATTAAATGACCATGCCAGAGGTTAGCTGCAAAGCTGTTGCTATGCAAAACAGCTCTCAATGGCCCTGCTCCATGTTTCTCTTCCCCCAACTCACACCTGTGGGGGGGAGCAGGGGGGTAGGGAGGGGGGTGAGGACATCCTATATATCTTTCTAGTATTTCCTGGACACCTTGAGTTCTGGACCCCATTCCAAATCCCTGTTTGAGGCCCCCCTCTTGGCTGCACCCTGTTACAGAAAGAGTTCCTAAAATATGTCTGGCAAATAAGAAAGTAGCTTGTGTATATGAATAGCAAACTCAGTACCATGTAATATTTAAGACATGTGAATACCTTAAATGATGCTCTCTATTTAGTTAACATTAAAACATAATTTTCCTAAGTTTCATTTCTGAGTTTGACCTTTCTAGTTTTTTCTCAAGCAACTGAAGGGCAGTAACAAGAAGTTTTCTTATCATGGGACATTTTAGGAATATATCCCTTCAGGAATTCTATTTAAAAAACATAAAAGCTTTATCATCTTTTATATATAATTTGTCTACATATATACAGCTTCTTTTAATTTTTCTTTAGATTTTATTTTTAGAGATAGGGGAAGGGTAGGAGAAAGAGAGGGAGAAAAATATCAAAGTGTGGTTGCCTCTCATGCACCCCACACTGGGGGACCTGGCCGGCAACCCAGGGATGTGTTCTGACTGGGAATCGAACCAGCCACCCTTTGGTTTGCCAGCTGGCACTCAATCCACTGAGCCATACCAGCCAGGGCTACATATATACAGCTTCTTATATAGTAAAATGTTTATAATATTTTAATATCTATGTTGCTAAGGTAAAAAAGGGCTCATGACTGCTTGGTAGCATAGCAGTTATTTTGGAGGCTCCATTTTTGTTTATTTTTCCAATGTGGTCCTTGTTAGATTGTATTTCTCAAACTGATCATAAGGTGCTGGTAATAAAAGTATCTTGCCTTCTCAGTGTAGGTGGTTGTTGACAGCTAGTTACCAAAAGACAACATCATTTTACAATAGAAACTCAACACAGAAGATATGATGGAAAGCCATTTTATTTTTCCCTAAATTTTAAAATAAAAGATTTTAATGGAAAACTTTTAGTACCATCATGCCAACCTGCACGCCAGCAACACCTTGTCTTTTTATGCTTGCAGGAGGCAAGGTCAAAGTCCAGTCAGTATTCACATTTCTCTGTGGCCTTTCAACAGCTTTGCATGTACAAAATTTCCTGCTATTTTGCTTTAGCAAATAGCAACATAATTTAAAACTTTCATGTCCCCTATGTGATACCTAAAATCCATGCCTATATTTATTAATACAGTTAGAAAAATAAAAGCCTTAAAAATTCATAGTATGAGTTCACGGTGCTAATCACATAATCTTTTCAAATGTAAGATCATTTAAAAAATTATTACATAACAAACCTAGTTTAATTTGAAAGGCTTAAGATTTGAACTCAAGTAAGACTATTAAGTCAATGTATTATATATAGCAATTATTTAATTTAATTTTTATTTGCTTTGGGAGAGTTAATTTCCATTGTCCACTGAATGAATGCCTTTCAAATATTAATAAATATACTATGGTATTTACAAACTTTCTTATCTACTCTGACACTGACAGAAAGTTAAGCCATGGGGAACAAAATGAAGATCTCCCAACAGGGTGAGTTCACAAGGTATACGGGACAAAAGCAATGGGTAGATGCTTGAGCCTGGAGGGATAAGGGTAAGCATTCAGGGATGCACACAGGGAGGACTGCTCAGGTGTACATATGAAGTCTATGACACATCAGGCTCCAACTGAGACCAGTTAGATGACAATTTTGTTGTCGTTAGATCAGAAGTAAATGCCAAATAGCTGGAAACCAGGACAAAGAGGAACACTGTAAGGGTATGTTATTTCAGTAGTAAGAAGAGGAAGATAGACCTAAGGTCAGGCTAGGGATTGTAAGCCCATACTCCACAAGCTATTAATGAGTTACTCTGGAATTACCTAATTTAGTTGAGGTGTTTGGTATGTGTCATGGATAAGAAATGGTTAAATCTAAGAAATTATTTTGGCAACAAAAAGTGATGCTAATTTGATTTCTATAATTTTAACTATGCCATGTGCCCTTTTCTTATACTACTTTCTGTAAATTATCTCAGCCAAATATACCATCCATGTGACCTCTTTAATACACTTGGCAAACCAATGCTGTTGAAGAATTTACATTGTAAATCTCTGATAAGAGGTGATCATAATGTCCAAATCAACCTAAATGAAGAAGTGAAGCCAAAGATTTATTCACAGACTTAGATTTTGAGAGCCAGGAAAAAATCAAGTGCTAGATATTTACTTTATGAATGTGGATGAAATTCTCATTTTGGGGGTTTAGTTTCTTATGTTTATTTTATATAACAACACTGAACTAGTCATTATTTTAAAAAGCACACTATCTCTGGTACATCAAATACCATTCCCTCTGCCTTGCACCTTTCCTTGGAAGTCGTTTGAAGGCTCAAGCCTGGGCCTTCAAACTCTCTACCATCTGGAGTAGAGATTTTGAATAGACTCACCTGATATAAATGGTTAACACTCTTAAACAAGAGTCTTTAAAATAATTTAAACACTTGCATAATAAATAAGGGTTTTCTGGTGGCCTGCTTTTACATGCAAATATAGACAAACTGTTAACATGCATTATTTTAGTCACTTGGTAAAGTTTATTTCATAAGTATAAGTAATTTTAAGCCATTTACTAAATTGTAAATTGCAATCCATTAAAAACTGCTACCAGAGCAGTTTTGAGGTATCACTGTTAATTTAAAGTGGAAATGTCACTATACTTTGATGTGGTATGAAATGTGTCTGCCCTGCCTTATAGTAAGTGGTGTCATATTGTTGACTACGGATGTGCCCTATAGCTTTTAGGAAATTATTTGTGCATGTGCATTAATGATTTTTCAAACATTAATGGCAATTTGATTGGTTGGTCATTTCTAAGCATACCAAAATAATAAAGTATAGTCCATGGTATGGGCCAAACAAGCTGAGAAATTTCAGCTATACAATGCTATCCTCCAACCTACCTTTATCAAAACCCACCCTACTCGGTCAACTTGTTTCCAAGGAAAATAGTGCAAAAAGCATCCAAAAGACTATCAGGTTAATTATCTTGTAATTTTAAAAGAACTAGACAATATTTTTCTTTTAAAATTCATTTATAAAAATAAATGTATTTTAGTTTGAGATCATACCTACCAAATTGTGGCTTGATTTAGTCATGATGGCTAGACTCTAAAGTTATGAAAACTGTGGCTGAAAATATATGGGCTCCAGCTCATGCCCCACAATGTGGGCAGCAGCTGGCCCCTCTGCTGTTAAGACCCTTTATATACTTAACTGAAACACACTCAACCTATTGACAAAGGGTTAGTCTTCCTTGGTCTGGAAATTCCCACAAAACTTTTAATTCTTAGACCTCCATTATAAAACTACAAGTAACCATAATACATGCAAGATAGGGAATGAGAATCTGTCACCCACTCAGGAGATACTGATCCACTGCACCAGGGCAAACACAGCAGCTCAGAGGAAATGGTCACCCACTTGGGTGTACATCTTACTCAGATGTTTTGCACTATAATGTAGGCATAAAGTCCCTCCCATACTCTTTATCTCAGAGCAACAATTTAAAAATCAGTTTGATAGTATGAGTAAATCCTTCTAGGTTTTGTGCTGTGAGATGACAAATAGCTCGGCCCGCACCCCCAGATATGAGGTGTGAGGCAGAGCTCCAGATCACTATGTACATTAGATAGGAACACTGTCAGGTGAAGTGCCAATATGACTTACTGCTTAGAACTGTGCTAACATCGACACCTTTGTAGGCTGGTTTCTCACATGAGAAGCTTTTTGCCTTAGTTGGAAAATTATTTGAGGAACAGTAAGGAATTGAACTAAGGAAAAAGCTTCTGGACTCCAAATCTACACATACATAAAGGCAAGTTTCAAAGTATTGTCCTCTCAGTGCAAATGAGCAAACTGGCTGACCTGTCACATATCATCAATTGATATGAACACAGCTATGGAACAATTTGATGCAGCAAAAACCTGAACTAATGCAAACCAAGCCTATCAACTAAAGCCAGAGCAAGGAGAGACAGTCCAGCCTAGTGTTTTCCCTCTCTAATGCTGACTATGAACACAAAAGCAATTGAAAGGCACAGGGCTCAGATTTCATTGATAGTCCTCTCTGAAGGGCAGTATTCCGAGGGGCCTGGTGAGGACATATAGAAAGACTGTGTTTTCCTTTTTAATCGAGCTCTTTTGTTGGCCAATACCAGGCTACGCCGGCTTGAACTGATGATTTCTGAAATAAACTTTTTGCAGTCTACACACACCTCCATGGTACTCCAGTCCTCCATTAACTCTTTGGGAAATTGTAGTTCTTCATCTGATTTGTCCACAGACTTAGATTTTGAGGAGAACCTGGAAAAAAATCAAACATTTCAAACATCCCGTACTATTACTCATTGTACTACTGCAATACTAAGAAAATTTGTTGCAAAAACATTATGGGATCATGAATGATTTAGTTGTGTTGTGTTCTTCCAAAGAAAAATTTCTAATTGGAGACAAGGTTCAAAGTATTTTTTAAAAAAGAAGCCAGGAAACATGTTTTATTATGAAATAATACTGAAAATCCTTAGCATCTCTTCTAGAATTTTTAGAAAATAGAACATTCAGAGTAGTCATCATATGATTATCATATATATATAGATTATTAATTTTAACAACTAAGATGAAATAAAGTATATGTTGCTAATGTCCTATTGATGACTCAGAAGGGATTTCAAGTTCTTTCTCCAGTGACCCCATGTCATGGATAAAAACATTAGTTATCTGTACATGGCAGGTCAGACTACAGGAAATTAAAGTAAATTTATCTCTATGACACATTCTTAAAAATTATCTTTGCATCAATTTTCTTGCAATTTCTGTATTTGTCAAATATGTTTCTCCCTCCTCAATGATTCCCTGTATTTGCATGGATGATTATCTGGATTCCAGAGAGCTGGAGTTAACTAAACCAACATCATAATAAATCTTTTGATTACTTTTTGAAACAACTAGGAATCACTTATTCATCTTACCATTTTAAGTAAACCAAACACAAAGTCTCAGAGTAAGTAGAGAAAAGGACAAAAGATTATTATTTGCACTGCCTTGAGCCCACAAATCATGATTTGAGGTCATCATGGAGCAGGAGTGTCTCAAAGCAGAGAGTTGAAGGCACAGGGCAAGCAGTCTTGGGCACAAGTTATTTGCTGGGCTCACAGTTTCCTTGCCTCACTGACCACAGAGCCATGACCTGCAGAGCAGCTGCCATCCGGCATTTGGCACCAATGCCAGTGTCCATCCCACCCCCCTCATCTCCAGTAGGTGGCTGGTGCATCAAACCTTGATCATCCTGGGCCCTGCAACTGTGTCACCTGAGCTGGCCTGCTATCCTTCCATCTTTCTTAAGGACCAGCACTAATCTTACCCTGTATTAAATGCAAATGGATTGATATCCAGGCAATGTTTTTTTTTCTTTTATATTGCCAGCTCTTGGCATAAAGCTTCATTACTGCCTTTACAATAAGAAACTAAATTGTAGACCATTGTCTGCAATGGATTAGACACAGAATTACACAGATTTTCTTTCAAAACTAAAGAAGAAAAGATTAGACTATTACATGCAAGTTTTCAACTCTATTGAAAACAAGGGCAGATTTAGAGATGACTTAAAGGACACATAAAAGTAATTATATCTAAATAGAAATAAAAATAAACAGTGAGAGTACGGTATACTTCAAGCAGCTAACCATTATTCCTTGACAAGTTACCTTTTGGAAGTTTTGGAGATTTGTGTGCAAGTCAAACCTATATTAAAATCAACCAACCACTGCCAATCTTCTTGACCCAAAACCTTGCCATATCACCACTGTCTTCAAAAGGAGCATTCTTCTTTTACAAAGGATGCTCTGAAGATCGATCCCACCTTCTCACTCACCTGGCAATGCTCCGAAGTGGCCGGTGGTGGCTAGTGGAGGGTTTTTCTGGCCTCGTGGAACTTTCCCCTCTTTGCAAGGCAGAAGGTCCCAATGAAAAGATAGGAAGAGTGGAGTATGGCTTGGATGGCAGCCGCATCTATTATCCCCGCCCCCCAAAAAACTGAGAATGAGTACTACTGTAAAAAAGGCAGTCTGTTAAAGTTGTTATTATGTTATCATTTCACCAAGCTTAGCTTACCTTTTTGCAACACTGTGAGCACACGGGCCTGTACACAAAATCAGAAGCATTACTTGGCATGATACCACCAATGTGACTGGAGAATTAAAAAGGCCAATGGCTACACGGTTGTAAATTTCTACAAAAAATTGCAAAAACTCTCTGGATCTTCTGTCAGGATACAACAAATTGATACAACTATGGATTGCCAAAAAGATAATCAATCTGCAAAACTGAATTCCTACACTGTTCCCTATGAAAAGACTCAACTTACATCTGGAATTTTCTTATTTGTCTATCCAAGGGTCATATGATAATCACATCTATTTTTTTTCTGTTCAAATATGACATATTATTATTAGAATTATCTTGGTTACATAAAAGAAATAAATGCACAGAAACATTTTCAAGGTTTAACACCTAATAATTGTTTGATCCACTGTCTTGAAAAAATCAGTGATCAGTATTCTTAACCCACAAACAGCACAATGTGATAACAGATAATTTTTAATACTGTTCCTGCATACAAAATGATAAAACAATGAAGTTAACTGATATTTATTGACTATTATCATCAATTACAAAGAACCTTACCTCTTACAGAACTGACAGGTGTAAGACCAGGTGAAGAAGGAAAATCTCCTGGTTCGGCAACAAAAGCAAAGCTAAAAAATACAAATGTAAAAGGAGAAAGAAAAAGCATCGCCAACAATGAATTTCCTAATTTATATGGTTATCCCACTTTACATTTATACATTGGGGAAGTTTAGTACACAGGAGGAAGAAGTAAATTCAGAAACCCTGATTTATGTTTGGCTCTGTGATAATTATAATATGACTCTGTATTTAATTATAATTCTACTTTTAAAAGTAATAAAAGGCCACAGCTGTCTAGAGTATCACCATCATAGAAGCAATGGAAGGAAGGTTCTAAAAAGGCTCCCCTGTGTAATGACTAAATGGCTATGTGAAGGCATACCATTATTTACTATGGTTGTTTTAAACGTTCCTGAGTTTTGATTTCTAAAGGAGAAAATACTTGCTTTGGTGAGCAAGGCAGAGCAGGAAATGAGCCCCCTGCCTCCTAAAATCCCCTAGAGGTCCTGCACCATCTGAAGAGCAGAAAGTTCCCTCAGAACACCGTGTGACTGACCATTCTGCTAACCCTGCCGATCAATCAACTTTAAACAGCTCTACCTTTCCTTTTTTCAGGGCAGTGTAGACATCTTTATATTGTTGGTATTTTTCCAGCTCTGCCTTCACCAGGACCTGACGAATATGCATCACTTCCTCCACAGTAAGAGCTAGGCATTCCACTGGATAGCAGAATTCCTCCTGAAATTCAAAATTCCACATGAATAAGAAACTCCCACTCCATTTTCTGGCATTGTAATATTTCCTTTCAGATCAGACACCTGGTTAGTAGCTTTGGAAAACAAAAGAGGTCCTAATCAACACTGGAACAGAGCTGGCTTACTCTGGGGACCACATAATTTCTAATTACACCAAGGCAACAGATGGTAGAAAGCTTTGAGGACCACGTAAAACACTGTAGCCTACTGAAGTTTCCAAAAAATAAAAACTCCTCACATTGTTTGGCTATGTATCTATGCACTGAAATCTTGAAAAAATTTTTGTTGTTCTAAACCAAATTTATGTCAGTTATCTCCTATGATTACACAAAGGTATTTAGTGTTGTGTTGTATGCTATATGAAAATCAACAACATATTTTTAAAACTGGTCTGTGGTACCCAGAATAGCCAAAAGAAGGTCGTTAGTAATTTACACTGAGAAGCATAGTGGTAAGTTACATCAGCACACCTTGAAAAATCCGAATGGCATGACAGGAGATGGAACATGTAACTACTGTTGCAGTTTACAGCCAACAGGTCCCACAGTTCTCCAGATTTGTTATTACTTTTAAACAACTACTGAATGCACAATCAGCATTGGAAAGATGTGGAAAAAAATCAGAATTTCACAATAAATATTTACATTAACTGTCTTATGTTAATAGTTTCCCTAAAGGCAGCCAAGGAAGATGTTGATGTAACTATTCCACTGAATAAAAAGCCTCACACCCATTTGCTCCCCGTCCGGCCTGCTCTTGATTGGTGGATCTAACAAAAAGACAGAACAGTCTTGTGCATTCCCACCCTGCCAGGCTTCACAAGGGCCATTGTGGTGTAGTGACACTGAAACTTAATGTTCTCAGTACAAACACATTATAATTCACTCCCACACACACACAATAGCACTGCTCACAGGAGTTCCGGAATCAAGCCAAATGAGAAAGCACATGATTATGAATGCAGTTTTAACATTCAGTTCTGTCTTTCAATCAGATAAAAACAAAAACAAATCTAGGTTGCAAACTTGACAAACATTAGCATTTACTAAAAAAAGCAGTTTGAAGAACTACTGATTTTTACTAACAGTCTATACCAAATCGTCTTTATTTAGGTTAACTTAAGGAAGGTTAAGTGTGCTTAAAAATGTTTTGGAAAAAAATCCTGCAGTTGAATTTTTAAGATGAAGAACTTAGTATTTGGAGGCTGGGAAGGTAGACTATTCAGAGAGACTATATCATGTAGTCTAAGATGTCTAAAATCCTTTTTTAAAAAAAAAAAATCACCATCACAAAATTTTCTCCTTCAACAGGACAGCTTTAAAAGATAATAGGATTAAACTGGTGTGTTCAATATCTACTCTGTTTTGCTCCATCCTGAGAAAAGAGTTTAGTGTCAAATGGGACAAGGCACTGACTCTAAGTTAGGCCATTAAAACTGCATGAGGTAAGTACTGTTGGCTGTACACAACCGAATGACAGCTTTGTTGAGCCCTGAATATATTTCATAGAACTTTTCCTGTGGCAATTTTCATTCATCAGTTATGATGATTACGACTGTGGTACATTTTACGGCAGCTAACTCTGACAAAATTGTTGACTTGGAGCAAAATAATGTATAAATCTACCAAATAATCAGATAATCACTACTGAGATTTATTGTTGTGCATGCTAGGAAGAGGGCAATTAGCGCCAATTTAATTAACTTTATAACTTGGATGCCTGGGCTGGTAAATATTTCTGTACTCTCTCCTCAGTCTTAAATCACACAGGGCTTAGTCAAGCATACTTCCAACTGACTGCTTTGAATCATATGTAAATCCAGTATTTCACAGAATATAATAAGAAATTGTGGATTTTTTATTTGTGTTCTTTTTCTTTAAAAAAATTTCAAATAATTACCCTTTAGTAAGATAATTTCCATCAGGACAAATGCTAATGTTTTAATTTTGGTGCTTTCCCAAGGACAACAAAACTTTAATGCAACATGAAAGAAAATAATAGTTACTATAATAGTTTTTATTAACTGACAAAAAATATTGATTCAACATCCCCAAAGCCAAATGAAATTTTAACAAATCTTGCTGAGACGCTAATGCTCCAAAACATAAGGAGCAATCAGGGTTTTAACTGTGAGCAAGTGCCCCTTTCCCCATGGTGACACAGGGCTGGGTCACTCCTGCAATAAGCACTAAGCTCATTGTCAGGGTGAGACATAGACTATAAGGGCTAGATCAGCACAACTCTAATTCTTTTGCTTCTCTGTGCTTCAAAATGACTCTCAAATTTAGGAAAGGGACTCTAAATCTAAAGTGTTTTGATAATGATTACAATATGCAATAGAAGCAGATGTGCCTTTAGAATTTACTTTTATGTATGTCACTAAAATCATGAAGTTTTTGTTGGAGATTTTGGTTATATTTACCATTCAAAAGAGGTCAGAATTAGGTAGCACAGAAATTATAGAGCAAAATGTGTAATCTGATTATTGAGCCACTGAGAGAAATGGGAATAGCCACATTTTATATAGTATTCTTGATTAGCACATACTTCATAAATAAGTAGGAGATACTTAAAAATTGTCCAAAACAATAATTTTTTTAAAATTTTAAAGTAGAAAAGGCAGATTCACATAAAAATAGTGACTATTAGTTTAATTACTCTTTCCTTTTTCCAAGTTTAACTTTAAAATACCAAGGGAATTCTTTGCCTAAAATAGTATGAGGATTTAGTATACAGATATCTGTATTTGGGGTGGATTGATAAGAAAAATAAAATTGTTGATAGATCTTCAGTAATAGCAGCAGTGACAGGAATTCAAATGCCCTCCCTGCACTTGGTGGTGCTTCCAAATGGCCAGATCTAAAAAACGGGGAAAAGATCAGATTTATTCAGTATTTCATGACAAACAGGGAAAGGGATTTGTTGTTTCTCATTTACATTCATTTACAGTTTCTTTTCTAAATCAAGATGGGTAATAAAGAATAACAAAGAAACTAGCTGCTGGTTCATTTGTCAAAGATGTGTTTAGTAAATAAAGGATCTTGTATGAGTGGAACTGGCAAGGCTGCTGCCAACACCAGTCAACAGCATGCGTTACACTGGGGAAGAGGAAGCTTCACTATGGTGCCCAGGCTATTTATTTCACTGGGGTTTGGAAATTATACTTTCTTTAAAAATATTCTATATGAAAATCTCAAAAACAATAATAAAATGTAAGATTATTTAAAGTAATACAGATGATGTATTATAGATGTATACACCTGAAATCTATGTAATTTTATTAACCAATGTCACCCCAATATAAATTCAATAAAAAAGAAAAAATAAAATATTTAAAATAATCTCATCAATAAAAAGAAAACTTAAAGTTTCTCTCCACAGAGAAGTGGTTGTTATAAAAACCACATGACACCCTGATCATCACAGCATAGCTTTATGAATGGTGCTGCGGCAGATGACCATCTCTGAGCCCAGGGGAGACACATGCTATGCACACACAGCCCCTCAAAGCTCAGGGCAGGGTGTTTGGGACACAGGCAATGACGGCTCTGTGGGAGGTAGAGTCCCCTGTAGCAACTTAGCCTGGCAGGTAGCAAATGCTCCTCTGATGACAGGAGGCCCTGGAATGAAAGCAGCTCACAGGCTCTAAGAGATGGCATTCCTCCTGCTGTAAATTTGGGTCACTCAGAGACAAACACTCATAGGTCCCTATATTCTGATGCTGCATTTTGAGTTTGTTGTCCTTTCAAAGTTATTTTCCTCTCAACTGAGATCATGGTGTGATCTATGCATCCTACAAAAGATTGGAATCAATGATCAGAAGCAAAGTGCCCATCTAAGCTGTTAATTCTTGCAGAGTGCAGGAGTTGAGGTATCACTGTCAAAGAGATAGAGTAAAATGATTCCCAGAACCAGCAGAAAGAAGCCAACCTTTGAGGATTTCCACCTGCTGGTAAAAGCTCTCTCACATAGATAATACATAGCCCCTGCTACCCCAAACATGGCTGCTTCAAAAGGATGAGAGCTGAGTAGAGAAGCTGTTTGTATGGTAGAAAAAAGTGGTCGGAAAGGCGTCCTTGGCCATACACTGGTTATCCTAGGAACCTGAATAATAGATAAGGAAAAAAGAAAATGGCAGTGGGAAAAGAAAAGGAGAAAACAATGCAGAACACAAGTGACCTACAAATAGTGATTATAGAGCATGAAAAATGAAATGAAACAAAACAAAAACACGACACAGGATGTTAATGGTAGATTCCACACATGCGTTCATGCCGACATCTGCACCCACATGTATAAATCTATAATCAAACCATGAAGTCGTTCCTAGAGAATCTCAAAGTTTACACAGCAAAGACCTGAACTTAAGATTTTCTAACTGGTTAGGAACACTGAGCTTCCTAAATAGGGTTTGACGGTATGCAGGATAGGGGCAACTGCCTGCTGTGCCTGAGAGAATGTAGGAATGCACCCAAAGCAGGCACTTCTTCCCTGGGGAAGGTACTGAAAGACAAGCAGCCTTTCATTTAGATGGGCAATCATCCTCATACATTTGACCAAATGATGAAAAAATTACATTTTTAAACACCCTAAGGAAAGGGAGAGAGATACAACCAAAATAAGTGAACAAGAAAGACATTTCCACCATTTTCAGTAAAGGGATTACAAATACAAAATGATTGTTTCTAAAATATAGCAAAAAATTTAAATTATCATACTTTAAAAACAATACTTAACAAGCTAGAAGGTACTACACATAGAAGTGTGACTTAATGGATAAACTGAGGTAATCTACTAGCAAGAAATGTCATTACTTGACCTGGATGTTACTTTGTTTCAGCTGGTGCCTAGAGGTACTTGAAGGGAGCCCAGTTCTGTGTGAAACCTGATACCATCTATATTGACTAGAGGGGGCTCACCCAGTGCCTTTCACTGAGATCCTTCTTGGGGACTGCAGATTGGTTTTACTTTCCTCTCTTGATGAATAAACCAACTCAACAGCCGGACCAACCAAATGCTGAATTCCCTTTTGCAAGGAAATTTACTTTTCTTCATGGGCTCTTGATATGGATGGACAGTTTTTCTTGGCAAAACTGCTACATTACCACTTGAAACTCCTTTGCAGTTGACCTGATATTGAGTGATAATTTTAAAATTTAAGTCTAACCTCAATAATTATGTCATATGATAACAAGGCAGGTACATACCTAAATGATAAACTGGCATCTAGGAAAACCCATGGGAAGAGAAGAATCTGGACTTGTAAAAAAAAAATCACTAAGGAGTTCCTTCCTATGTATTTCTAAGTTGTGACAGTAACTGTGTATTTTGCTAAAGCGATAACTGATTCACATTAACAAGTCTTCAGATTTTAAAGTTTGAACCCATCTGGTTAGAGTTCTGTTTTCCTGCTACGTTTTATCAAATATCAGTGTTTCAGTGATTACTTACAAATTAACAGAAATCCTATTGGGTATTGCCATAAAATCATTAATTTAACCGTATTATTTGGGAGCAGAGATGACTGATCAAATTTCAAAACTACAAGCTCTCTTCAAACTTAATATCTTCACAATAATCACACTTCCTCTACTTTGAATGATTCATCACAGCCTAAAAATATGGAGTAAGTATATTCCACTGTTTTTTATTCATGAGTTATCTGAGAAAAACATTAGATGTTAGGTTGCCAGTAGAACTATTGACTGAAGCCTTGTATCTTGCCTAAAACGTTTCTGGAGTCAAGTGGGACTACAAAATAAGCTTTGCAGACCTCCTCTAGCTGGTGGATCTACTCTTCCTGCCAATGCCATGTGTCCTTTTCTGAGGAATGAATGGCCACTACATGAATCCAAAAGTCTCTGGAAAAAGCAAAAACTGTCAACCAGTCCAAACAGCAGCTTTGGCTCCAAAATATACTTGGAAACAATAAATAATGGTTTTTAATGGATCAAAATGCTACCCTGGTACTTCTGCCTTAATAAAATAGTCTACTGTAGCCAGATTTTGATAATTTTTTTTATTAGTTTTAACAACTTTTAAGCGGATTAATACCCTTTGAAAGGAAGAAAACATTTCTTTAATAATCCATAGTTTCAACCATTGGTAAGTCTTCTGAAAAAAATAAAGGTACTTTAAATGAACAAAGATGGTCAAATTTCATTTAGGTTGCTATGAGGGTGGTTTTCTTTAGCTATTAAAAACAATTAAGGTTATTTAAAAATCATTCTAACCTTTGGAAGTTTTTTCTCCTAATCATCATCTCAATAATGCTAATGATTCCAGATCCTCTAACTGACACTTCAGTTACTATGCAATCTTTTAGTTACTTACAAGAGATCGGGAGCTCTGTTTGCATGGTGGCAGAAACTGTCTCACATTAGTAGGTGTTTCCTTTTCAATGGAATGTCGCCTCTGGGGTGGCTGCCTTCTCTCTGGCTGGGGTGTTGATGATATGGGCAAGAATTTCGGAGGTGCTAAAGAAATGAATCAACCATATTAAAATAAACTTTCTTACTGTGAGGATGTTATAGAAGAATTTTTGCAAGTTACACTTGCTACAGAAATTGCAAGAAAAAGTAAAAAATACTCCATGTTTTTAATATTGATTCAAATTCACACATAAGAACACAATATAAGTACAGTCTCAAATCTGTACATACAAATGCCCTCATAAATCATACCAAAATTCTTTTTAATTTTTTTATTTTTCAATTACTGTTTACATTCAATATTATTCTGTGTTAGTTTTAGACAGACAACACAGTGGTTAAACAATCATGTACTTCAAAGTGTGGTATACCAAAATTCTTAAGTGTACCCTCCTTAACATTCTTGTTTTAAAAAAGATGAAATATGAAAACTCTTCCTTCTTGATGTTTATCAAGACAGCCTGTCCTTAGATTTAAATCAAGCTGTATTTAAATTTCAAAAAATGAACTTCAGTTTTGTACTACTGCTCTCCTCCACCCAGAATACTGTACTACTGCTCTCCTCTGCCCAGAATACTGTACTACTGCTCTCCTCTGCCTAAAATATTTGGGACTGGATTTAAAAGAACAATGTTTTAGGGTCTGAATAATTTTGGATTCACATTTGGAAAACATAAGGAGAACATTAGAAATAAATTATACTATCAGAGTTTTATTTACTACTTCTTCCTACTTTCTCTGCAAACAGTAAGGCTGTTTCAATGTAGTGGTTGAGGAAAGTGAAAGTCAACACAAAGTTAAACATGATTCACTTCTTTAGACTGTCCTACTAAGAGAAATTACTAAAGGAAACTAAGAACATAATTTCTATAATCAAGAAATACAGAAAATAACCAAGGTGAGCTCCTATAATTTTTGGTAAATCTGTTATAAATAAATCAAAATACTATTTAAAGAATTTTAAACACAAAAACCTCTATATATAGCAAATCAAGGCAATGTTCTACAAATATCTTTATATATATTTTATCTTAGAAAGTTTTAAAATTGCAATACAGTAAAATAAATATTTACCATCATAACCATTTTTAAACATACAGTTCAGTGGTATTGAATACTTCACATGGTTTCACAACCATTACGATCATCCATCCTCATAAATCTTCATCTGCCTCTGGAAACTACTATTCCACCCTCTGTCTCTATGGTTTTGACTACTCTAAGAACCTCAGGTAAATGGAATTATACAACATTTTCTTTCCAGTGATTGCCTTGCTTCACTTAGCATAATGTCCTCAAGGCTTACCTGTTGTATTTGTTATAGAACATCCCTTCTTTTTAAGGCTGAATAATATGCACAGATCACATTTTCCTTACACATTCATCCATTGATGAACACTGGGGTTGCTTTCATGTTTTAGCTATTGTGAATAATGCTGTTATGAATATGGATGTGCAAATACCTCTTCTGAGACTTGCTTTCAATTCTTTGGGGTGTATGCCCAGAAGTGAAATTGCTGGATCTTATGGTAATTCTATTCTTAAATTTTAGAGGAATCACTACACTGTTTTCTATAGCACTTCTACTATTTTATATTCCTACCAACAGAGTGTAAGGGTTCCTTCCAGTATTTCCACATTTTTGCCAACACTTGCTGGTTTCTCTGTCTGGTGTCTCTCTCTCTCTCTCTCTCTCTCTCTTTGATAGTAGCCATTCTAATTGGTTTGAGGTGATATCTCATTGCAGTTTTGATAAGCATTTCTCTAATGATTAGTGATGTTGAAAATATTTTCATGTGTTTGTTGGCCATTTGTATACTCTTTGGAGAATGTCTATGTCTTATTTTTAGAACCTTCATTCATTTGAGTCAATTTTTGTAAATGGTATCAGGTAAGCGTCTAACTTCACTCTTTTGCATGTAAATATCCAGTTTTCCCAGTACTATTTCTTGAAAATACTATTCTTTCCCCATCAAATGATCTTTACATATCTGTCAATTATGTGATCCTATACATGAGGGTTTATTCTGGGCTCTCTATTCTATTCCATTGGTCTATATGTCTCTGTTTATGCAAATACCATACTGTTTTGATTGCTGTAACTTTGTAGTGAACCTTAATATCAGGAAATGTGAGTTCTATGGTTTTGCTCTTCTGTTTCAAGGCTGTTTTGGTTATTCAGGTTACCTTAAGATTCCATATGAATTTTATGATGGCTTCTTAAAAATTTCTGCAAAAAATGTCATGGACATTTTGATAGGGACTGCATTGAACCTAAACATTGCTTTGGGTAAGACTGACATTTTAACAATATGAAGTCTTCTAATCTATGAACACGAAATGTGTTTCTATTTACTTATGTTTTAATTTCTTTTAGCAATGCTTTAGAGTTTTTAGTGAAAAAGTCATTCATTTTCTTGGTTAGTCCTAAGTGTTTTGTTCTTTAGATGCTATTACACATGGAATCATTTTTGTAATTTCCTTTTCAGATTGTTCATTGCTCATGCATTACAAATGTAACTGATTTTTGTATGCTGATTTTGTATTCTGCTACTTTGCTGAATTCATTTATTCTAAGTTTATGTGTGTGTGTGTGTGTGTGTGTGTGTGAGAGAGAGAGAGAGAGAGAGAGAGAGAGAGAGAGAGAGAGATAAAATCTTAGGATTTTCTACATATAAGATCATAATTAAATTTTAAAAAGATCACATCATCTGCAGAAAGATAATTTCCCCCCTTTTCCAATTTAGATGACTTTAAATTTCTTTTTCTTGCTGAATTGTTCTGGACAGAACTTTCAGTACTATGTGAATAGAAGTAGTGAAAGCAGGTATCATTGCTTTCCTCATCATAGAGAAAACACTTTCTTTTACCACTGAGTACAATGATTGCTGTAAGGGTCTATTATGTTGAAGTACTTTCGTTCCATGCCTAGTTTGTTGAGTGTTTTTATGATGAAAGGTTGTTGAGTTTTGTCTAAAGCTTTTTCTGCATCAATTATGTGGCCTTTTTTCCTTCATTCTGTCAATGTGGTGTATTATATTGACCAATTTTCTATTTTTTTTATTATATTTTGCTGACTATGCCATTACAGTGATCCGAATTTTCCCACTATGCCCTCCTCCACCCAGACACCCCCTACTCCCTCAGGCAATCCTCACCCTGTTGTCGATGTCCATGGGTCATGCATTCATGTTCTTTGGCTACTCCTTTTCCTGTGCTGTACTGTACATCCCCATGACTATTCTGTAACTACCAATTTGTACTTCTTAATCCCTTCACCTTTTTCACCCAACCCACCCATCCCCCTCCTATCTGGCAACCATCAAAATATTTTCTGTATGATTCTGTTTCTGTTCTGCTTGTTTTTTAATTCTGTTTTTCTGCTTGTTTGTTACTTTGATTCAACTATTTATAGATATGTATTTGTTACTATTATACTGTTCATATTTTTTATCTTCTTCTCAAAGAAGACCCTTTAACATTTCATATAATGTTGGTTTTGCGTTGATGTGCTCCTTTACTTTTTTCTTGCCTGAGACGCTCTTGATCAATCCTTCAATTCTAAATGATAGCTTTGTTTGGTAGAGTAATCTCAGTTGTAGTCCCTGGTTTTCATCACTTTGAATATTTCTTACCAATCACTTTTAGTCTGCAAAGTTTCTTTTGAGAAATCAGCTGACAGTCTTACGGGAACCCTCCTGTACGTAACTAACTTCATTTCTATTGCTGCTTTTAAGATCCTCTCTTTATCTTTAACCTTTGGCATTTTAGTTACGATTTGTCTTGGGGTGGGCCTTTTTGAGTTCATCTTGTTTGGGACCTGGACTTGTATGTCTATGTCATTCAGCAAATTAGGGAAGTGTTCTTTCATTATGTTTTCAAATTGATTTCCAATTTCTTGCTTTCTCTCTTCTCCTTCCAGCACCACCATGAGGCAAATGTTGGTATACTTGTATTGTCCCAAAGGCTTCTTACTATCTTCATTTTTTAAATTCTTTTTTCTTCTTCTGGTTCTGATTGGTTGGTTTTTGCTTCCTTATGGCAAATTGCTGATTTGATCCTTGGCTTCATCCAATCTACTATGGATTCCCTGTAAATAGTTCATTTCATTTAGTATATTCTTCATTTCAAACTGGTTCTTTTTTGTGGTTTTCATGTCTTTTTTTATGTTGTTGAAGTTCTCTGAGTGATTTGCTCCTCCCCTAAGTTCACTGAGAATCCTTATAACCAGTATTTTGAGCTCTGCATCTATTAGGTTGTCTCCATTTTCTTTAGTTCTTTTTCTGGAATTTTGTTCTTTTCTTTCACTTGGGCCATGTTTCTTTGTCTCCTCCTTTTGGCAGCCTCCCTGTGTTTGTTTCTATGTATTAGGTAGAGCTGCTGTAACTCCGTATCTTGGTAGAGTGTCCTAATGTAGTAGGTGTCCTGTAGGGCCCAGTGGCACAGACTCCCCTATTACCGAAGCTGGGTACTCGAGGTGGGCCCACTGTGTAGGTAGGCTGTGTACACCCTCTTACTATAGTTGAGACTTGATTGCTCTTGGCACATCCAAGGTCAGTCATTTCCTTTGTTTTCTTTGGGGTCACAGAAAATAAACTACAAAGTGATCTGCAGATGGCTGCTACTTGTGATTAGCTTGGAGTTCCCCAGGTGAGGCCAAACTGTGAACCTAGGATTGGTGCTGCTGCAGGCCTGGGGCCACTCAGCAAGAAGTATGGGGCTGGGCTCACTGAGACCAGCTGTTGCTTGTTTGAGAGGATTTAGGAAGTTGTGAAGCCTGAGCCAAGACCGGCCATTCATATGGAAAAGCCACTGTTAAAGTTTGCATGGGCCTGTAAGTTGGGTGAATGGAGCTTTAGGGGATCTTCAGGGCAGGGCGAATAGGGTTAGCATAGCTTATAGAGTTTCAGATATACCACTCGCCTGCCAGCTCAGTGGCTCTGTGGGGGCAGGGCTCATAAAAGAAATAATGGCCTCGGCCCACCTGTCTGTCTGTGAGAAAGCTGTACCCCAGCCCTCACCTTGACGTCATACACTTCAGTTCCTCCTTGTATGTCACTGATGCCTTTCAAGCTGCTACCCTGGTGCTGGAGCTCAGAGGGAGTGAGTCTGAGTAAGTCCTTTTGTAAGTTCTTTAAGAGGAATTGCTTGGGATGCCAGAAGTTTCTTCTACAGACTTAATCCCCACTGGTTTTTGCAGCAAAAGTTATGAGGACTTATCTTCCTGGCACTGGAATCCTGGGCTGGGGCTCCTCACTCCTGAGATATCCCTCCCAAATTTTCATCCACTACATGTGGGTGTGGAACTAGCTCATTTGCATCTCCATGCCTTCTACCAGTCTAGATGGATGTGGTTTCTTTAATTCTGTATTTGCCAGACTTCAATTCAATTCGATTTCTGATGGTTTGGAGTGATGACTGTTCTACACTTTAATTGTACTTTTGATGTAGTTGTGTAAGGAGGTGAACTGTGTTTAACTATGCATCTATATTGACCAGAAGTCCCTATACTGATCAATTTTCATATGTTGAATCATTCTTGCATTCCAGGAACAAATTTCATTGGTCATGTATAATTGTATATGCTGCTGAATTCTGTTTGTTAGTATTTGTTGAGGATTTTTGCATTAAGGTTCACTAGTGTTACTGAGTCTAGAGTCTTCTTGTAGTGTCTTTGAGTGGTTTGGTCTCTAGTAATGCTAGTCTCAAAGTGCCGTCTTCTTCAAATTTAAAAGAAACATTTGAGAAAGACTGATATCAGTTCTTTGAATATCTGGTAGAACTCATTAGTGAAGCATCAGGACCCACCCTTTTTTTTTGTGGGGAGATTATGATTACTGATTCAATATCCTTATTAGTTATAGGGCTATTCCAATCTTATATTTCTTTCTGATTTAGTTTTGCTAGGTTCTGCATTCCCAGGAATTTGTCTATTTCATCTAGGTTGCCCAATATAGCATATAATTATTCCTATTACTCTCTCATAATTCTTTTTATTTCAGTAGAATCACCAATGTCCCTTCTTCTATTGCTTTTTTAAAAATCATTTTTACTTTTTAATTATAACTGACATACAATATTACATTAGTTTCAGGTGTACACCCCAGCGATTAGTCATTATAAAACTTACCAACTGATCATTCTGATAAATTTAGTACCCATTGACAAGTTATTAGAATATTACTGACTATATCCCATATGCTATACTTTATATCCCTATGACTACCCTGTAACATCCAATTTGTACTTATTAATCTTTTCACCTTTTTCTTTTTTAAAAACATATTTCATTGATTATGCTATTACAGTTGTCCCATATTCCCCCCTTTATTCCCCTCCGCCCTGCACACCTACATTTGCCCTCTTTAGCATGTCCATGGGTCGTACACATAAGTTCTTTGGCTTCTACATTTCCTATACTATTCTTATCCTCCCCCTGTCTATTTTCTACCTGTCATGATGCTACTTGTTCTCTGTACCTTCTCCCCCTCTCTCCCTCCTGCCACTGATAACGCTCCATGTGATCTCCATTTCTGTGATTCTGTTCCTGTTTTAATTGTTTGCTTAG
>PVKU01007675.1:0-83915 GCA_004027475.1 Anoura caudifer | reverse complement strand
AAGCTCTTTATTTGGCCTTCTATCTTGATTGAAAGCCTTGCTGGGTAAAGTAGTCTTGGTTGCAGGCCTTTGGTTCTCATTACTTGGAATATTTCTTGCCATTCTCTTCTGGCTTGGAGTGTTTCCATTGAGAAGCTGGATGCTAACCTAATTGGGGCTCCCTTGTAAGTTACTTCCTTTTTCTCCCTTGCTGCCTTTAGGATTCTCTGTTTGTCTTGGAATTTTGCCATTTTAATTATGATGTGTCTTGAAGTGGGCCTCTTTGGTTTCCTCTTGATTGGGACTCTCTGTGATTCCTGGATTTGTGTGACTTTTTCTATCATCAAATTAGGGAAGTTTTCCATCATTACTTTTTCAAATAGGTTTTCTATCCCTTGCTTTTCTTCTTCTCCCTCTGGTATCCCTATTATATGGATATTATTACATTTCATATTGTCTTGTATTTCTCTTAATCCCTCTTCATTTTTTCTGTGCCTCTTTTTCTTTTCTTGCTCTTTCTGGAAGTTTTTTTCTACTTCATCCTCCCACTTGCTGATCCTTCTTCTGCTTCATCAATTCTGCTTTTCATTCCTTCTACTGTGTTTTTCAGTTCAGAACTTGTACTTTTCATTTCCTCTGGGCCCTTGTTGATAGTTTCTATTTCCTTTTTCATGTTGATATAATTTGCAGCGATTTCATCGTAGCTTCTGTGTAGTTTTTGGTAGCTCATTGAGAGCTGTTGGAGCTTCCTGACAACCATTGCTTTGAACTCAAAATCTGATAGTTGAGTTGCTCCATTTCATTTAGCATTCTTTCTGGGTCTTCCTCCTTTTCTTTCATTTGGGGATTATTTCTTTGTCTTTCCATTGTTTTTGACACTCTTCTTGTTAGCCTCAGTTTCTTAAATTGATTTGTTCTGGTTCCCTGGGTTTATGGTGTGAACTTCTGTGGTTTAATGCCTGTGAAATTCAGTGGTGCTATCTCCTTGAGGTATCCTGGTGTTCACAGCTTCCAATGTCTCAGCTGTTGAAATGCCCCCTCTTTGGGACCAGCTCTGGTCTTTCCACAGTTCCTGTTTTTTTTTGTTTTGTTTTTGTCTCTCTCGTATGTGTTTAAAAAGAGAAAAGAGGAGGAAAGGAAAAAGAAAAAAGAGGAGGAAAGGAAAAAAGAAAAGAAGGAAAAGGAAATAAAAAATGAAAAGAGAATAAATAAAAGCAGAATGAAAAAGAAAAGAAGAAAAAAAGAGAAAGGAAGAAGAGATAAGCTTGGAAAGAAAGGAAGAAGGAATAAAACAAGAAGGAAGTAATGAGAAGCGAGAAGGAGTAGAGGGGTAAAAAAGATCAAAATAATGAAAAATTGATAATAAAAAAGAGAAAAAGAAAAAAACCCACAAAATAAATAAAAAAAAAACGAAAATCACCAACTCTTGCTGTTATTAATCTTGCCAAGCTGGTTTTTCTGGCCTTGATGACTGCAGTGGCCGAGGGGTGACCGTATTGTTTTTCTCCTTGTTCAACACTCAGTTTTCTTTGGCCTACTGTCCTCAGAGCTTGCCCAGGTCTCTCCACACAGGGCCTCAGGTGTGTCTCCTGCGGCAGCAGGCGCCTATTGTGGTTGCGTGCGTGCAAGTGCTGATGATATTTCAGCCTTCCATGCACAGGTGCCAACTGTCCTGCGAACACAAATTGACCCCCACACGTTGCACACTGGTGTCTAAGCTCTCCCAGCAGCCCACTAAGGTCTCTGATGATGCAATGGCACTGAGAGACTGTATCGCTGCTCCCTGGTGGCACGAGCGTGTGCACGAGGCCAAGAGACCGTAGAGGCACCTAGTGACTGCACCACGGGTCTCTCAGTGGTGCGTTGGTGTGAATGGATCCCTGCGCAGCTTTTTACAATGGTGCATGGGCGTAGACAGAAGTGTGTGCTCCCAATGCTCCATCCTCCCAGGCCTATGAGATCTTAACTCCTTTCTGTGAGGTTTCAAGCAACCAGGTTTATCCCGGTGCTGCTGAGACCTTGTTTGGCTCCCTCCCTAGAGTCTTACAGCCAGCACTGGCCTGGGATCTCAGCTCCCACCCTGGTCTCTGCGCTGCTGGAGTACTCTCCTTATCGTCTGTTTTTTCAATGTCCACTGCAATTTTCGATCTCCTGTTTTCAAATATGCTGTGTTTCTTGTGTTTGTTTGCTGTGCTCCATTGTAAATTGGCCCAGTTTTTCACCTGTGTGAAGGGGGAAGAGGGATGTGCATCCTCTTACCATGCCGCCATCTTCTCTCCCCAGCAGGCATCTTGTTTCTGCCTGGCAGCAGCACCAAGTTCTCACTTAACTGTTAAGAAGTAGTTACATTTATACAGTCCTAAAATTACATTTGGCTCTTTGAAGGCAACCGCAAGGCTGATGTGGCCACTGGTGGAAATGAGTTTGACACCCCTGTTGTAGGGTCTTCAGCCTGCCCCTTTGCAACTGCCTTTATGGTTTTGTCCTGGTTCACACAGCCTCACATACCCTTTATCCACCTCCTTTATTTAGAGCGGATAAAGGAGGTAGGGGGAATCTTCTAGACTAGGGGCACAGCCAGAAGAAAGGCAGAGGGTAAGAATAAATACAGGAATAAGAAAGAGAGAAAGTAATGCAACTGATGAAGTTGGAGCCAAGAGACTCAACAAAAGAGAAGTAACATGTCAGATCTGTACATCCCAATCTGTTCAGGTCTCACAAAAATTTTGGGAGGTAGGTATTAGTATCCTCATTTTACTGAGGAACTAACTACATAAACTCTCTCAGAGCTAGGATGTTCTGCATCAAAACTCCAGGAAGGAAGTACTATTGTTTCTCAAGAATAGTTAAGCAGACAGCTCTGTCTCACCAGGGAAAGGAACGTGTTGTGATGGTAAGCAGGGGCCACACACTAGAGAGCCACTGGCTGCATACATTGCTGATATTTCCTGTTTTACCCACAATCTTTGGAGTTTTTTTTTTTCTTGCTTACTTTGTAACCATCATATCTAAATAACAGGAAATTTCTCATAAAAATACTGACTGAGTGACCCCACTGGGCTGCATTCCAGCCAGGATGGTATCAGAAGACAGGAGCTAATAAACCTGTTTAGGGGAAGCAAGCCCTCTCCAGATATCGTTGGCTGAGTTCAGATATCCCACTCATGTCCAGAGTTTTGCATAGCTGCTTCAGTAATGCTCCCTCAGCATCCATTTTTTTTGGTCAATCAGCCTGCAGTGGTGCTAGTGGATACTAGTCCTCTCTTACAAGCACATGCTATACACGGCATTCACAAGCAAATATAAATTCTTTTTTTATCCTCACCCTAGAACATTTTTTCATGGCTTTTAGAGAGAGAGGAAATGAGAAACATGGAGAGAGAGAGAGGAACATTGGTGTGAAAGAACTTCCACTGGTTGCCTCCTATACACCCTGGGACAAATGATCATCTGTTTAGGGACTAGGAATTGAATCCAAAACCTAGCTATATGCCCTGACTGGGAATCAAATACACAACCTTTTGACTATGGGACAATGCTCCAGACAACCAAGCTACACCATCTAGAACACAAATGTAAATTATTTTTTTAATTTAAAAATAATTTTTTTACTTTATAAATTTTTTTATTATTTATTCTGTTACTGTTATCCCAATTTCTTTTTTTCCTTTTGCCTCCTTCCACCTAGTGCAATCATCTCTCCCACAGTCAATCCCCTCTCTGTTGTCCATGTCCATGAGTCATTTATACGTGTTCCTTCTTTCCACCATTCCCCCTTCCTCCTTCCCTCCTACAGTTGTCAGTCTGTTCCATGCTCCCATGTTTCTAGTTCTATTTTTCTCATTATTTTATTTTGTTCATTAGATTCCAGTTTTAAGGGAGGTCATATGATATTTGTCTTTCACTGACTGACTTCTTTCACTTAGCGTAATAGTCTTCAGTTCCATCCATGCTATTTTGAAAGGTAGGACTTCCTTCTTTCTTTCTGCTGTGTAGTATTCTATTGTGTAAATGTACAACAGTTTTTTAATCCACTCATTTACTGATGGCCACTTGGGCTGTTTCTAATACTTAGCTATTATAAATTGTGCTGCTATGAACACAAGGGTGCATAAGTTGTTTTGAATTGGTATTTCAGGATTCTTAGGGTGTATTCCCAGGAGTGGAATCACTGGGTCATAAGGCAGTTCCATTTTTAGTTTTTTTAGGAAATTCCATACTGTTTCCCACAGTGGCTGCCCAGTCTGCATTCCCATTAACAGTATAGTAGGGTTCCCTTTTCTCCACATCCGCACCAGCAAATGTAAATTCTTGATGTGACAGCCCCTGTGGTCAATCTCTATGCACTCTGTAGATAAAAAACCCTGCTCTTTTGGTTTGAATTGAGTAGTCTGACCTTAGTCCAGGAATTCCAAATTACTCCACCTGCAGACCATAATAAAGGCAGGGGTTCCAAGTCCTATTGCTTTCTCTGTCTGCACTCTGCCTTGACGTACCCTTGTGGCCCCTTGTGGTATTCTGTGTACTTCTTCCAGGAACAATGGGTAATAAACTTCTCTATTTCACTTTTTCTTATGGGCTGTTGTTGAACTGTGAACTCACCATCCAACATCCTGTACTCCACTTAACAAATGTTAATTTAACAATATCATAACAACTCATTTTTGTCAACAGCTGGCCCCTTTAACCATTTGAGTTTGCAAGCCCTTTATTAACATACCTCTTTTAGAAAAAATCATGAAAGAAGAAAAAAAGAGGTAAATTACATATATGTTTCTCCAAGGACTCTGTCCTCAGAAAGTCCCTTCTGTCTCACAGATTTCTTAATTCTGTGCAGGTTCCTTCTACATTTGTCCTGGATTCAGAAGGAACCAGAATCTTGGACCAATATGGTTCTTTCCCTGCATAATTTATCTTAAAATACCTGTCACTGAAACCAAGACTAGTGATAAACTTGTGTGAAGACAGTGTAAATAAGCATTATACATCTACAAGGCAGTGCTTAAAACTAGAGCTATAAAACCCTAAACAGTCTACTTTATTACACCCATGGGCATGCCCATTCAGAGAGGCAAAAATATGCTAATACCAAGTCTTAAATATAAAACAACTGAGCCAGACTTCTGGCCAAGATGGAGGCATAGGTGGATACACTGTGCCTCCTTGCACAACCAAAATTAAGGACAACAAAGATTTAGAAATGAGAAAACAACCAGAACTGAGAGAAAATTGAACTGTACAAAGGTCCAACAACCATTCATCCAGACCAGTAAGAGGGGCAGAGTTGCAGCTGGAGGAAGTGGAAGTTGGTGGACCCAGGCCTGCAGGCAGTGGCTAGCAGGACCCAGGAATCCTGGTGGCAGATAGTGGACCCCAGGCATAAGGCAGCTGGCTGACCAGGCGGTCCCACATTCTCGCGCAGATAATCCAGGCAAAAATGGGGAACAAGACAAAACTCACAACACAGGGCCCTAGTGCTGGGAAATAAAACCTAAAAACACTGAGGTCCCACCCCCACATACAGCATCACAACCCAGCAACTGGGCTGCCCCACCCTGGTGAACACTTAAGGCTCCACCCCTCATACCTAACAGCTGGGACCAGAGCCCCCTTCCCCCAAAAAAGGCTCAAATGGGATAACAGATCAAAGTCCCAGAGTCAATTCATCTAAGTGATGAAGAGATAGCCAACCTATCAGATGCACAGTTCAAAGCACTGGTGATCAGGATGCTCACAGAATTGGTTGATTTTGGTCGCACATTAGATGAACAAATGAAGGCTACAATAAGTGAAATGAAGGAAAACGCACACGGAACCAGCAGTGATGGGAGGAAAACTGGGACTCAAATCAATGGAATGGACCAGAAGGAAGAAAGAAACATCCAATTAGAAAAGAATGAAGAAACAAGAATACAAAAAAAAAATGAGGAGAGGTTTAGAAACCTCCAGGACATCTTTAAATGCCCCAACATCCAAATTATAGGGGTACTAGAAGGGGAAGAGGAAGAGCAACAAGTGGAAAACTTATTTGAACAAACAATAAAGGAGGGCGTCCACAATCTGGCAAAGGAAATAGACTTCCAAGAAGTCCAGGAAGCTCAGAGAGCCCCAAAGAAGGTGGACCCAAGGAAGAACACACCAAGGCACATCATAATTACATTAGCCAAGATTAAAATGAAGGAGAGACTTCTAGAATCAGCAAGGATAAGGGGACAGTCACCTACAAAAGAGTTCCCATCAGACTGTCAGCTGATTTCTCAAAAGAGACCTTACAGACAAGAAGGGGCTGAAAAGAAGCATTCCAAGTCATGAAAGTGAAGGACCAACATCCAAGATTGCTCTATCCAACAAAGCTGTCATTTAGAATGGAAGGGAAAATAAAATGCTTCTCAGATAAAGTCAAGTTAAAGGAGTTCATTATCACCAAGCCCTTATTATATGAAATGTTAAAGGAACATATCTAAGAAAAAGAAGATCAAAAATAGGACAATAAAAAGACAGCAAACTCACAAATATTAACAACCACACCTAAAACAAAAGCAAACTAAGCAAACAAAGAGAACAGGAGCAGGACCACAGAAATGGAGATCACATGGAGAGTTAGCAACAGGGGAGTGGGAGGAGGAGAGAGGGGGAAAAGGTACAGAGAATAAGTAGCATAGATGGTGGGTAGAAAATAGACAGGGGAGAATAGTGTGGGGAAAGTAGAAGCTAAAGAACTTATGACACATGGACATGAACTAAAGGGGGAGAATGTGGGTGGCAGAGGGTGTATAGGATGGAGGGGAATGATGGAGGAGAAATAGGACAACTGTTATAGCATAATCAATAAAATATAATTTTTAAAAAATGAGCTAGAATCACACTTAGGTTGTGGAAACAGGAAAATTAGTGGTTAGAGGTTCTATAATTCTACTGTTGTTTTAATGCCATTTTCAGTCTCTGAACATGAAAGTTTTTTATTTTGATTTTGAAATGATACAAAATTGTTCCACTGATCTTGAAATTGATATCAAAAGACATGAGATATTGTATTTTATTCTTAAAGCAGGTGGTATAAAATGCAGAAATTGCTATATATAAGAATTTTCTAAAACCTTTGAATATTGGTTCTAGTAAAAAAAGGCATATATTTTTGTAAGGAGGATCATTAGTTTTTTCTTCATGATCAGAAAGCCTATTTTAGGATCTAATTAAATCTAGTGCTGTGCAAGAAACTCAACAAAGAGAATTGCCTGTATTGGGGGGAGGGCAGAAAAAATCACCTGTGATCTTATCCCGTGATCAAAAAACAATGATCACTTAAATAATAGCATCTGACATTTTTTGTATAGACAGGTATTCACAAACTTATTGCCTAAGAGAGAAATTTATTGACTGACTCAAACACGTTGAAGATAAATAAATGTCTTTTATAGTAAGAAGCTAATTGTCTGCTGCTTCGAGAGTCCTGACAGACAGTAAGAGGCATCTGGCCTGTCCTGACATTGTTCTTGGTTATTCCCCTGCCCCTTGCTGTGACACAACTCTCACTGACTGTAAACCTTTCCCTGTCCCCTGCTGTCTCACTGGAAATGCAGTTCAGCCCCTGGCCTTCTCTCCTGTGAGTATGGACACCATCTGTGCAATATTTATGCACAGCCATTCCTAAGAGAGTTTCCCTGGATTCTCTCCAGTGCTGGATATTAACATTTAAAAAATCAGCTTTCTATATGTCCAGCAAAATACAGTATTTCTTTGTTATTTTGATCTAACATTTCTTTAAATACAAAATACTATGTTTCTTCATAAGTTTATTGGCAATTTCAGTTTCTCTTTTGTGAATTGTCTTTTCTCCTTTTCTCTTGGAATGGTTCCTTACTAATTTATGTTATCTTTAAAGATGAACATTTTCTTATAGACTTGTTCTTTCCTTTTAAATGATTTTGATGTGCACAATACTAATCAAACCTATCATTTTTTTCTTTTATTAATTGCATTGATAATCACAAAGTCTTTCTTCATGCTAAGATTACTCAAATGTATTTAACTACATGGTATTTTCTTTTATTTTTTAAACATTAACTTCATTTGCAATTTGTTTTGGTATGGTGGGTATGAGGTAGAGGCTTTGTGTTATTGTTTATTCAAATAGATAACATTCTAAACACCATTTATTGGAGAATTCATCTTTCACCATGTCGCTGTGGTGCTTTTTGGTTAAATAATAAGCAGAATAAATTTAGGCTCTTTATTCTATGCCAGTAATCTGTATCTATACACTGTTTTAATTATATGTTGTAATACTTGCTAGGAAAAATACTTTAATAGAAATTCTGTATTAAAAATTCTCTTTCCTATTATTGCCATTGTATTCCTCAAGAATAACTGGAAATATTTTTTCTGGTTCATAGGAGTCTCTCCTTTGTATTTTGATTATCATAAATCTATAAATTTATTTTAGTAAAACCAATATCTTTATAACAAGAATGGAATATCATTCATTAAAATATTTTATATTTATAAAATGTTGCAAAATTAATATAGCTACCATTTATTGAATAATTACTAAGTGATCTAATGCTTCTAAATGCTGTATATACATCACCTCATGTAATCCTCATGACATGTAAGTAGTATTATTGTCCCAGATTAAGATGAGAATTTTATTTATGATTTATGCAATTAAATATTAAAATTGGTCTGCAATATGTTCATGCTACTTTTATTAAGTTTCAATATCTGAGTCAAGATAACTTTATAAAAATGGAATATATGGCTTTCTACATTTTACTTTAATGCTCTAGAACATTTATAATACAATGGAATTTTCCAGTAAAACTAAGTGATTCTGAAGTTTTTAAAAATATTACTCTTTGATGTTGTATTCAGAATTTTAATTATTTTTCTCTCTACTCAGGTATTTACTTCTGCATAGCTTCCATTTGCAAGAATTTGAAGACTTTTTTCTCCAAGAAAAGTACATATTTTATAAAAATTTTATTACATAATATTTTCCAATTTTTATTACATAACATTTGATATTATTTTAATCTCTGCTGAATACATGGTTTTATTCCTTGTGCTGTCCTGACCAGAGAATTTATTTATTTAGCCAATAATTTTAAAAAATAACTGACTGGTTATATAATCCTAAAGTAGTATCTATCCTGCCTCAGAACCCTGTAGATATTAATCCACTTTCTTCTCAAATTCAGCATTAAAGAACAAAACCTTGAGGCCAGCTGGAGTCTGATTTTGAAATAATCATGGTCCTCCTTCCTATCTACCAATAGAGTAGGAACCTAGAGGCATCTCTGAAGGCCAGACTACAACTGTTGTCTCCACAGAGATCCTACTCCAATCAACATGTTCTTACTAATTTGTTTCAGCTGCCTCAAAAGTTACTGGAAGTGAGGACGCCAAAACTCCTCCCATTCTCTATAACCCCACAGTGTTATCACCAAGGCCAACACTGAAAAAGGAAAGTAATTGAGTTAGTTAGGAAAGGCCAAGATGTGCTTCACTAACAAACAGCCCCCAAACCCCAGAGGCTGACTGCAACCAAAATTTTCTTGTTCATCTATACCTACTGTTTACTGCAGAGGACAACTGTCCTCTAGTTGAAAGTGGATACAGGCTGCTTCAATGTTGCTGTGATTCTTTCTTAACACAAAGCCTTCTTCATGGTTGCCTCAGTGGAGGAGGAGTGTGCTGGTAGGTCTTCTGTACTGTGGCCTGTGGTGACACAGGACGTGGAGAATAAATTACTTTCTCCAAAACTGTGTGAGCCTTGGTCACTATTTTATAATGGACCATATGGTTATATTCTAAGTTGGACCCAGTGACCCTTACCTCTTGGTATTCCCACTCTGGTGTAATTTATTCCCTTTGAGTGTGTGAGGCATTCAATGACTTGCTTCTAGGGACTAGAATGAATTGGAAATGAATGAATGCCACTTATGAGATAAGGTTCTCAGAAAAACAGGCTTCCATTGGTAGTATTTGCTGAGTCACTGAGGGAAGTCAGTTGCTATGTTGTAAACTGCCCTAGGGGGAGCCATGTGTGGCAAGGAGCTGAGGTAGGTGACTAACCAACACACAGCATGAAACTGAAGCCCTCAGTTCAACAGCTCGTAATGAGCTGAATTGTGTGAATAACCATATCAGCAAGTTTTGAAGTGGATCCTTCTGTAGTTAAACCTTCAGATAAAACCACCACTCAGGCTGACAACCTGACTACAATCTCATGGGAAGCCTGAGTTAGAGACACATGCCTAATTGGCAAACAGATTCCTAACATGTTAATAAATGTTCATTGTTTTAAGCCACAAAGTTTTAGAGTAATTTATTACATTGCAGGAGATAACTTAAAAAGACCTATACTCTTGTAGGGCATTTTGTAAATACAACTCTTTCAGTTCCAACTTCCCAACTCTTCCCTAATGGCTAAAACAGCCTTTCAGGCCAGTGAGTTCAGACACTATCTCTGCTCCTCTATTAATTTTATCCTCTATCCCAGGCTGGTGCCTCTCTATCATACAAATGAGGAAACATGCCTCCTCCAAGATTAAATAAATAAATAAATAAATAAAATTTAAAGATGTATTAAAAATATGTGTTTTAATAAGTGGTTCTGGGAAAACTAGATATCCACAAGCAAAATGATGAAATTAGACTCTTAATTAATACCTATACAGAAAGTAACTCAAAATGAATCATAGATCAATGAAACGGAACAGAGAGCTCAGAAATAAACCCATGCCTTTGTGGTCAATTAAAATTTGACAGAGGAAGCAAGAACGTGCAATGGAATAAAGACAGTTACTTCATTAAACAGTGTTGGGAAAATTGGACAGGTACATGCAAAAAAAAAGTGAAACTAGACCACCAACTTATACCATACACAAGAATAAACTCAAAATGGAGAAAAAACTTAAATGTAAGTTGTAGACCATAAAATACTAGAAAAAAACATAAGCAGTAAAATTTCAGACACCTCATGTAGCAATATATGAAAAAATACACAAATGAGAAAATAATCAAATGAAACTATATCAATTTAAAAAGCTTTTGCACAGCAAAAGAAACCATTAACAAAATAAAAAAGGAACCCAGTATATGGGAGAATGTGTTTGCCACTGATACATCTGATAAGGGGTTAATTTCCAAAATATATAAAAAACTTACACAACTCAAGACCAGAAAGACAAACAAACCAATTAAAAAATAGGCAAAGGACCTGAATAAACACTTCTCCAAAGAAGACATACAGATGGCCAATAGGCATATGAAAAAATGCTCCACATTATTAATCATCAAAGAGATGCAAATTAAAACCACAATGAGATATCACCTTACACCTGCCAGAATGGCTGTCACCAATAAATCAACAGACAAAAAGCGCTGGAGAGGATGTGGAGAAAAGGGAAACTTAGTGCACTATTGATATGAATGCAGACTGGTGCAGCCACTGTGGAGTTTCCTCAAAAAATTAAAAATGGAACTGCCTTTTGAACCAGCAATCCCACTTCTAGAAATACATCCTAGGAATCCTGAAACAACAATTCAAAACAACATATGCACCCTTATGTTCATAGCAGCATTATATTCAATAGCCAAAATGTGGAAACACTCCCCAAGTGTCCACTGACAGATGAATAAGTGAACAAAATGTGGTATATTCATACAACAGAATATTATTCAGCCTTAAAAAGAAAAGAAATTTGAAATATTGTTACAGGCTTGTGAAATACACCAGTCTCAAAAAAACAAATACTGTATGATTGCACTTATATGAGGTATCTGAAGTAGTCAAAATCATAGAGATAGAAAGTAGAATGGTGGTTGCCAGGGAATAGGGAGGAGAGAGTGAAGGGGAGTTGTTGTTTAATGAGTACAGAGGTCCAGTTTTCCAAGATAGAGAGTTCTGAAGGCAGGTTGAACACCTAAACCTACTGAACAGTACTCTTTAAAATGGTAAAAATAGTACATTTCATGTTAAATGTTGCCACAATTGCATTTTTTTAGATTGGATATATGGAGAACAAGTGAGGGTGGAGAGAATGAAAGGAACAAGGGAGAATTGTCTGACTTCTCTCGCCAAAAGCATCATAGACTCTGCTCCTGTCAAAACACTAGCCATTCTTTGAGTGCACTGCAGTTGCAATTCTACATGTCTTTATTCGACTTCATGGTTACTTCATTGGGAAAACAGGGCAGAATAAATCAGCATCTATAAGCTAGTCATGTAAAGATTCTCCCCTTTTAAAAATATACATACAGCATTTTATAAAAATGACATCCAATATCACATTGGACCGCACAATGATTCTGTCTAAGGAATGGGAAAGTATGTACATTTTTAAAAAGCTAGTGATGTGCTCTTTGGCTGGTGTGGCTCAGTGTATTGAGTGTGGGCCTGCAAACCAAAGGGTCACTGGTTCAATTTCCAATCAGGGCACATGCCTGGGTTGTGAGCCAGGTCCCTGATAGGATGCACAGAAGAGGAAGCACACATTGATATTTCTATCCCTCTCTTTCTCCCTTCCTTCCCCTCCCTCTGAAAATAAATAAATAAAATCTTTTTTAAAAAAGCTAGTGATATGCAAGGGCATCTCTGATACTGTCCATTTACCTCTTAGATCTTCTGAATCCAAACCTGGAGATCCACAAGTTCCTCATCCTGATTCTTCCCCCCTCATTTAAAAATATAAATGTTGATTTAGAGCACAGGACTTTACTAAGGCAATGTCCTAAGCATTTAGGCTTAGGATAGACCTGTTCCTTCTCAGGAACTCTGTGTGTGTAGGCATGTGTGTAAACACTCGTGTGTGTGTTTTAACTGCATCCTATTTACAATACTAATGAGGGGGCTATCCCCAATCCTAGGGTTAGTATTGAACACATGAACCAATACTGGACAGGTGATATGAACAGCAGTTCATTATTTACATATATTCACAACCCAGCAAGGAGAATACCACACATCACACAGAGCCACATAAGGTTCATGTTCAGAAGCAGAGTGAACAACCAGCATTTGTGAGAGGCAGTCTTTGTAGTTATCAAGAGGATGCCTGCCCCTGGTTCTCATGGGAGTGTGTGATTGGCTTGTTTGAATAATTCCGTGCACTGACAGGGAATTGAAACTTAGCAGTAAGAAATAAGCAGAAACTGTGCTTGGTTCTTTATTTGGGAGAGTACCTTATTTGTGGGACAAGTTGGGAGGGGAGCTTGTGGTACTTATGCCATTCAAGGCCATCCCAATTTTACCAAAAGTCAAGGCAGCACATAATACTGAACCTTAATTTTAGGCTTTACATCACTGTGTGTGTATTGTACATGTTTTAGGGCGAGGTGGGGGTGGGACACTTAGCTACTGAGTGGGGAAACAAAGGACACAGGAGGCTGACAAGATCAAAAGCAGTGCTGGTCTGTGAACCATCTGCCACCTGTCTGCAGTGAAGTAAGTACAAAAATCCAGAGTAAGCATACAGATACTTTTAGAATAATTTGATGAAGATCTAATAGTACATGATTCTAGGCACAAGCACAAAGCAAGCACTCCCCAACAGGTATGGTTTTATACCAAGGAGAACTCGGACATATTGCCAACCAGGCTGGAAACTGGTGAATGTTGGTCAACAGGAGTGTTATTTTATTAATGGTTAATTCTCTTCCTGCACTCCTATCCCCATTCCAATTACATATAAAATACACATTTCAAGATTTGATGCCAAACCATAAAAGCTAGACACATGCCTTGCCACCCAGCAGTAAATATTAAGGGAAAGATTTAACGTAAACAGCAGCATATGGCAGTGTCGATGATTTCTCATAAACTACATGGATTAATTTAGAAAGAAAAAAAGGCAGAGAAGCCTTCAAGGAAGTAATAACCCAGAGGTAAAAAATATTGATTAGGGAAAAATATTATCTTAATCAAAATATGTCTTTTAGCTGGAAGTTGTTCGGGCTCCAGAAAAAGGAAACAAAGTATGTTTCTGAAATGCCCATTTTTCCTTGTGGTTTTTGTTGAATAATGAGCAAGACCATCACTCTTTCTGAAGCTTTGGCTGTATAAATCAAAACAAAGGCTTTAATAATCTTGTAGGAAAACTTATTAACTACTATGATGAGAAGAAAGCAATGTTAATTGTTTTTTAAAATATATCAATATATATCTGTGACTTTTGGTATTTCTTGACAATATATTGTGATAAATTTTTTAGGACTTGCCACATGCTATATTTTCTTCTCATGAGAGCTTCTGATCTTTCTCATCTCTGTCTTCAGAGGAAAATGATTCAAAATAACTTGTTTCTGTTAGCATTTACTGATGTTCAAGCAACTTATTTTTACTGTCCTTCAAAGTTTAAGCTTAATCTTTTAAACATTACAACCAGACAATATTTAAATATGCCACATGTATTTTTAGGGCTTTTATAAATTCAAACTGAATCTGAACTTAAAGTAGGTAAGAACTACTTCAAATCCTAACACCACTCAGTTTTTCCTTAATCTTAAAATGTGTGGTTGTCCTCAGAATTTTATATAACAAAATGCCTTGTTTTCATTTGCCATTTGGACTCCATGAAGTTTATTCCTAAAAGAAACTGTCCATGGGAACACACAACAGCATTTTGCATTCTATACGTGTAGAGCAGAAATTGAGTGGCTAAGCGATATACTAGGAGTAACAGGGGAAAAAGGAAAATTAGAATATATTTCCTCACTATTCACTCTGTTTCTGGGTACACAAAGTAAGAAGTTGATAATTATCTAATAAATTAAGTCACTTAGCCAAAAGAATTCAGATGTAATTGATGATCAATTTCACAAATTCTTCGGGGATCCCGATACCACAGAATCTCAGTCGTGATCCATGTATCAATACTGGCTCTCTCTTAGGCCCCCTTCACTGACGTCTGCTTTCCTTCACTCTGATTCTGAACATATTTGCAAAATCTTTGTGTTTGAGGAGAACTACAGTCTTTAGTTTTTCACTGAAATTACGGAAAAATAAAACTGGGTTGTTTCAAATCACATCTTTTCCCCTTCATCTAAATAATGCAGTGAGCACCCCCTGTTGGCTGCCCAGCAGCAATGGCAAGTCATAAACATGCAGCCTTGTCAGTCACCAGTACACAAAGAAGGCAGCAAACTAAAAAGGGCCATGGTTGTTTGGACTCCTGTATCAGAAGCAAGGGAGGGGAAATCAATATTTGCTTAATAGAAAAGGAAAACACTGATAGGGAAGGAGGTTTATTCCCAAGCCTTTGATGGGGTATCTTAACACAAGGAAGTGGGAAATTCTCTTTCTTTTCTTTTCCTTTCTTTTTTGAAACTTCAGGCTATACTCACTTTTCAGTGCTAGATGAGTTTCTGAAAAGAATAGTGGGGAGAAAACCTAACAAATATATTCGTATTGGCTAAGGCTACATCTGACTTTTTAGGTTGTGACTTTCCATTATTCAATGCTTATCAAGGCTAAGAAATCTACTATAAATTCTAGGTCTCCCCTCCCATCCCATATTTTCAAGTAAGATGGGCATTGAAATGGGGTAAATGGTTAGGGGAATAATGCATAAGCACACACATTTACTTTCATTCTGATATCCTAAGGATTGAATCAATAAAAATAGATTTCCTCTCTATTTATCATAAATATGCTTCTAGCCCCTTCAAGCCTACCTGCTAAAAATTGGTTTTACTCATCTACAGAGAAAGATGGATTTTACTTTAAGATTCTGTTCTAAAAGTACAATAATAGGTTACTTTTAAGACAATAGATATTTTGTCAATCCTGTCAGTAGAGGAATCAGATTAATTTTTCTCCAAGAAATCTCTTCTTTTTGGAAGTTTAAATGTTCATTCTTTTATTCTCAATGATCTCTTTCCCTAATTATAAGTTTTAAATATATGATTAGTGTGACATGGCAAGGACAGTAGACTAAGAATCAAAGCACTTGTGTCCTAATTCCGGCTTTGCCACTAGAACTGTGCAGGCTGTTTAATTTCCCTAAGTTTCATTTTCCTCATTTGAGACACAGAAGTAATTGATTTGACCATTAATTCAAGATACATGAGGTGCCAATTACCAGAGGCCTTAACTCTGGATGCCATGCGGGAGAAGGACTTATAACAATGAGTGTGTATTGAACTTCCACTCTGTCCCAATCTCTGTAAACATCAGTGACTTGACTCTCAGGAGCTTAAAGGAGCTCAGCTCTGGAATCAGACTGGGTCCAGATCCCATCTGCCATTTCCCATCCAGGTAACCTTGAGGAAACTAATCAATATTTCTGAAGCTCATTTTCCTTATATATTTAGAAACATTGGGTTGTTTCTCCAAAGTTACATGAATGGAAAATGACAGAGACAGAATTGAAATGCAATCATACACTGCAACCACAATCTAGAAGTGAATTGGGCACAGATAAAACATTTTAATGTTGTTCAACTTTTTCCTTTATTATTCCTTCTATTCCTTGAACGGCCCTGAATGTCATGCTAAAAAGCTTAGGCATTACTTTGTAGTTAGAAGAGAGGTGGTAGAAAATTTTGAGTAGGGAAGGGACATGATTGTGATTAACTCATCAGAATACTGAAAAAAATTAAGGAGCACCTATATATAAACATTATATATTCCTGCAAAGCAGGAATGTATAGAATTACTATTCTATTTGTAGGTGATCACATAAGGAAAAAACCTACACACTATTTCTTACTCTGATGTTGGAGTACTATGTTCTAATATGATATCCCATGGGGATAAAGTAGGACCACTCCCCCACAATTCAGAGATACTAGTGGAGGAAACTTTCTAGACAGTCATACTGGAAAAATATCCAGGAAAAGGAATTGAAAATTGGAAACTGAGTCTTAATCAGTGGCCAGAAGTAAATCTTGCTTGTCTCCAGTCATCTCTTTCTTTGGCCTGTATTCTAAGGAATGCTTGAGAGCTATCTACATTGATATGGAAAATGGCCTCTGCCAAGGGAGACAGCCAAGCCTTCTAATCTGAGAATTCTCTTTCCATTACCAGTCTTGGAACATGTCAATGTGATGAAGTTGCAGCCATATATGTGAAGAGCATAAATAAGGTGAATTTTGTTGTTTTAAAGAGAGGCATCCATTATATTGTGGCTATACAGCAAATATATCAACAATGGCACTTAAGTTCAATATATAGTCCATGACAATAAACAGGAATATGTTCCACCTAATATGACATCTAACTAGTTAATTTATTGCCAAAATGTAACAGGGTTATGTTAAACTTTGGTTATAATTCCTAGTACATGTAGTTCCAGATTTCTGAATTTTATCCTTTAGAATTCATTTTGGAGCTGGAAGCCAGGAGGACTGAACTGTGGTTATTATGAAAGGCCAGGGCAGCCCTGGCTGGTGTGGCTCAGTGGACTGAGCACCAGCCTGTGATCCAAAAGGTCGCAGATTCAACTCCCAGTCAGGTCACATGCCTGGGTTGTGGGTCAGATCAATGTGTCTCTCACACATTAATGTTTCTCTCCCTCTCTTTCTCCCTTCCTTCCTCCCTCTATAAAAGCAAATAAATTTAAAAAATCTTTAAAGAAAAAAGGTCAGCATGCAGTGATTACAGCTTTTCTAAATACTGGTCACGGGTTCATAAAAGGCTTATGATCCATCAAAATACTTTGTTTGAACAGTTTACAGAATGAAAAGAATGTAGAAAACCTATTGTTCAGGAAAATGCTTTGCATGTACTTAATGCCTGATCAGTTTAGTTATTAACTTATCCTATAACAAGGTCACCCAGTTGGAATGCTCTACTTAAAGTGTGAGTCTTTGTAATGTTACATAATCTTTTCAAAATCGTACATCTTCCGTTTCTGAAAAATCTCTCTCCCTCTTCCTCTCTCTCTTTGTCTCATGGATTAGGAAGATGGGTCACTTCCTTAAGAGCAGCAGCTTCCTCCAGGACAGCTGTTTGCCTCAGTTTTAACTATGCAGGGGGTTGGGGGGAGCACAGCTTGGATTTTAATGCTGGGAAACCTGCAGATATAGTCTCTACCCTGGAAGAGGCTCTTAGCTCAAAATGTATTTCCTTAGAAAGGTTCAGAGAAGAAGTGGAGGGAAAAACAATACAGCCCACCACAAAGCCATGTACTTAAACAGGCTCTTTCAAGTACCGCTTAATGGTGTGCAGCTGACATACAGAGATCAAGATTCTGATGTAGGGTGCTGCCACTTGGTGGCTTCTTAATCAAAGGTTGCCCAAGAGTGAGTGTTTCGGCCCTCGGGCTCTGGGATTTTGACAATTATTGAAGGAGTTTGGGAAGAAATAGAGGAAATAGGAAGGACAGGCTATTTCCATGAAGAGAAGAGAACTGATGCAGCACTGGAGTGGAAATCGTACTAAAAGAGGCCATCCCATTGGCAAAGCTGTGATTGGGAGCCAGACCCAGTGGAAAGCACTTGTGGAAGATAGAACTGGTGCCACACACTTCTGGCAGAATTTATCAATAAAGCTTGGGGATGAGATCTATCAAAGGCTGTTTCATGCATCATCTATTCTGGGTTTTTTAAACCCAATTAATTTAAACTGCAGTTAGTGCCAAATTTTACTCCTCAGGAGATATTATAGGAAAACTCCTTCATTGAATTATATAGGCTGAATATTTATGGCTAAACCAAATGAAGTTTGTGACAATGCAGGGTAGTTTTTGACTAAAAATAAAAAAAAATAATAACAGATTGATGGAATGGAAGAGGTCTTGGGAGGCCACCCAGGCAGACCCCCCATTCCAACTACCATTTGAATCAGTTACTTTTCAGCACCTGCCCACTCCCCTACACTGTGAGCAACATCAGGGTGGGGTATCTTTTATTAGTCATCTATATACCAACAGTGCCTGGCACTAGGCTCAATTAACATTGATTAACTTTTGTTGAAAAGCTATGATACAAATGTGTGTAAAACAGTTTAGTGCTGACTGAGTCCCTGTTCAGTATATATTCAAGTGCAGAGGTGATGGTGGTGGTGGTGGTGATGATGTATGTTGAGGGCAGGGAACTTGGGAGTCAGGTTGGATTTCTTATTACTGCCTAGCTCTGGAGAAATTTCTGGCTGGTAATAATTTGCTTCATCCAAGTTCAGATGCAGTAGGCTTTCCTTCATCCTCAGTTCTTCATTCTCCATAATATCTTTCTGTGTACCCAGGCCACACACTCTTTTTCAGGAGGCTTTTTTGTGTCCCAGTGGAGGTTGTCTGCCCAGGGTCTGTGGAGTGAGTACATAGGGACTCAGAGAAGCAGTCTCCTTCCCTAATACTCAGGCCTTTTGTGTAATTACTGCTGTAGAAGGAAGATTCTCACAGATGCTGGAGCAGAACCGGGTGGCTTTCTTAGCACCTCTCCTAACTTTCTCCACTCATGCCCCCTTCATCTTACACTCCACTCAGCCTGGACATTCCTTTCTAGCCTTACAGTTAGAAAGCTTGTTTTTCTTATTCCACATCTCATTAGTGTTCTCCTGAAGCCTAGGCAATTAAAAATGAAAAGCCAAACTTTGTATCTCTACAGTGCCATCCTTTTTCTGAGGAAATTAATAAAGAATGCCAAACTGACTGAATGGAGGGAAAGGCAAGGAGTAGAAGAACCAATGGGGGAAAGGACAAATAAATTAATACTTAAAATACTCTTAAAATAGAATTTCCTGCCACATTAGTCACAGAATAGCCCATTTCTTTATAGATTTAAGGAAAGAGCTGGAAGATGGTTTTTAATATTTCCAGTAGGGGTACAGACATGTGATCTTTGCATGCAAGTCACAAATATCAAGCCCTATGTGTCCATCTGCTTTAAAGAAAACTATGTTATCCCACGCATCTTAGAAATGGAAGGTAAATATAGAATACTTCATATCTTTATCTGATTGTTCAGACATTGCTCTTAGGGTTCTTTCTGTCTCTTGCCATCCTTCAGTAGACCATGGCTTCATTATTCATTCACACTTTCTCCAGCAAGATGAAGGTGACTGTCAACAGCCCACACCCACGTCTCACAAGTTGGCAACCCCAACAGAAAGAGGCCATATTCCACACTTGCTCTGAAAGTGAAATTTTAAAGAGAAGTTTTTGAGCTCCACCAGGATCACCTGTAGATGAAAAGAAAAAAAGGTTGGGAAAATGTTCTAGAAAGAAAAAGAAAAGAAAAGAAAAACCCTAGAGTTACTACAATGCACTTTACTTGCCTTGTTGTCATCATATTGTTAAAAATAATAATGTAATGATTTTAAAATTGCAAGGTTTTGCTTAATTGTCCTAGCCATAATATTATAGGATCACATAGCATAGGTTTGGATAAAATAAAAATTTCAATGATGCCAGTGTGAATTACATAAGCTACAGTTAAGTATTATTTCATATATATAGATTTCTTACTGTGGGATGCAATAGGCAGAAAACAAAACAAACAAAACCCAAAAGAATCAAAAACCTTTAAAGTACACTAAGTTAATCCACCTAGCAGTGAAACTTTTAAACACACTCTTAGTTCTTTGGAAGATAAAAATTAATTCCACTCTAAAGGCTTTGGCCTTTAGAAAACAATGAAACCAAAAATCCCTATGGTGCTTACAATAAGTGCCCATGGTTTGAATATCTTAGATTTGGTGCTGTAAACTCAGAAATGAGAACCTCAGAGACAGTCCACTTGGCTGACTGTGGAACAACATAAGTGGCACACTTTATCTAGTAACTAAGGATCATTAGAGTTGGATATCTTTCAGAAAGTAGGGCAGCAATCTGCAAAGATTCAGAAAAACTGTGCCAAGTTTCCAAGAGCCAAAGGTTTTTTTGAAGGCTACATTATTTTACAATAACTCACTTGCTTAGAATAAAAGAACCATTCTATGTCTGCAAAAAATGTTATAGTTTCATGATAACCAGGCATAGATAAACTAGCAACTTGAGATGGCCAAAATCCTAGGAAATTTGCTGCAAGTACAAACCAAAAATAGAAACTACATTCCCGATAGAAAAGATTAATAGACAATTTGTATTGCTGTTGTGAAGGCAACAATAACAAGTGACAACACTGAAGCCAGAAGCTTTAGCAAACAAGTATGGATAAGGGGACAGGGAACAGGGATATTATTTGAGATAAAGAGAATAGCACATGCAAAGGCCCAAAAATTAGAGAGAATGAGGCATATCAGGCACTCCAAGTGATTCTGTATGGTTGGAGAAGACAGTAGAAGAGGAAGTGGCAACATGTTAGGCTGGAGAGGTGGAGCATATAAAGCCACTGGATTGTATTCCAAGAGCAGTGGAGAGCCAATCAAGAGTTTGAAGCAGAGGAGTTTTACAATGATGTATCCTTTCTAAAATATCACTAGCTGCAATGAGAAAAAGGAAGGAGAGAGAGGTAGGCATGGAGGCAGAGAGACCAATTAATTAGGAGGCTATTAACATAATCTAGGAGAGGGTTGATGGTGCATTGAACTAGGAAAGACATAATGGGAAGAAAGAGAAGTGCAGAGAGAGATGTGAATAGGTCGAATTAACAGAACTTGGGTGACTTGTTGGGATCTGAAAGTATGAATGAAGGATATACATCAGAGGTGACACCTTATTTCTAATTGAGGCAAATGCGTGTAAGGTGGTTCCAATCACAAGGAAAGAAAATTCAGGAGGAGATTTTAGATAAGAGATAACGGAATTAGTTTTGGATATACCCTCAAAGAAGGAAAGAAAAAGTTGGTAATAATAAGTATATCTTATGGCAGCAATTTATCTGAGTCTCTCTAAATTTCATTGAACATTCTCATACTGCACAGTTAGCTACTGTTAACTGTTTCTTATTTTGGGGGTTCATGTGTCTACCCTTACTACAGACTAATCCTTAAATGAATGACACCATCTGCCTAAGTCAGTAATAAAAGCCTTACCTTTGGAACAATCTGCAAAGGAAATTATATAGTAATAATATATTGTTAATATTTCTGAGTGAATAAGGATCTTAGACACAGGTTGTGGATGAAAGAATTCAGTAAAGGCTCAGAACAAACTATGGAAGCCCTAGGTCAAGCTGCTACCCCATATAATCTTTTGAATAGGCTGAATAGAAATTCTCCCAGAAACCTTCCTACAATAAACAATGAGAGAAAGTATTTAAGCACATTTTAATCTCACAATATTAACTCCACATCGCCAGACTTAATATACAGAAAATCCTCACTTATTGTTTATAGGTTCTCTGACCTTAAGCGAAACAACTTAAAATTAGTTTTTCCATAGGTTAATTGATGTAAATAAGAATTAAGTTCTTAAGGCCTGTCATCAACATTACAATGAAGTGATGTTAAACAAAATGATGTTATTCAAAGATCTGCTGTATTATAAATGCCAATATCTTATGCACAGAGTCAGAAACAACTTCCTGACAACATAAGTTGGGGTACTATCCAGTGAGGAGCCAACTGCCTTTACCTTGCAAGAATCCACACTCTGTTAAAGTGGGAAGAGGACTGCCCAGGCTGGGTGGCACAGTTGGTTGGAGCATTGTCCCAGACACCAAAAATTTGTGGGTTCAATTCCCAGTTGGAAATCCCTAGGTTTTAGTTCGATTCCTGGTCAGGGCTGGGAGCGTACAGGAGGCAACTCATTGATGTTTTTCTCTCTCATCAATATTTCTTTTTCTCTGCCTAAAAAATCAATAGATATATACTTGGCTGAGGATTTAAAAAGGAAAAAAAGCTGGGAGGGAACTTTCTGGTTGAAATACATGTTATCCGCAGGGTAGCACAGTTTTGCATGACCAGTGGATCTGGGAGTCACTCTGGCACGATTTCTAAGAGTTTCACCTTGACTAGCTCAATTCATGGAATGCAGGAAGAGCAAACACAGAAAAGAAGAGCCACCATTATAGGATGAAATGACTCTGGGTCTATAGATACATTAAATGCATTGATCCTCCAGCCATCTGCAGCTATGTGGCACTTGGAGCATGATATATAACTGTTAGTAGTGAATCCTTTCCCAGGTATGAAATTACACTGAAATCACATCAGGTCTACAAGACTATCAATATTAAGATCTGACTATTTCCTCAATCCTGCAATTTAGCATAGAAGAAGCATCTTAGATAACACTTACAAATTGTGGGCCAAAGTGCAAATTTAGCAACATTTTAGATTATTATAAAGAGAAACACCTATAATTCATTTCAGTTTGTTTGTGGAAGAGGAAAATTTCCAAGTATTGTAAGATGAGAACTCAAAGAAGGGAAAAATTCAATCTCTGAGAGTAAACGGTACCTTATTTAGGAAGGGTTGAAATGCAAAAAGTCATGTCTAAGTCTTGGTTGTTCAATGCTTTATTCCTTTCTGTCAACAAGCAAGAGCCTTCTCTTTCAACTACATGACACTTAAACAAGTGGCTATGTGTTATTTTGAACTCAAATAGTCATAATGCTGTGACAATTGCATGTAGGTTTTCAGCTAGCTGCCTGGCTGGCCTCAGGATTTTCCTGAACACCCTCCCCTTCATAGTCATCCCACCTCCAGGTCAACCTGGAGTGGGGACCCAAGGCTAGTACTCAACTGACTAGATAAATGAGCTAGTACCCTTGAAGCACTCAGTGTTATAGTTTCTCCTGAACTTGAAATTGCCTTTAAACTGGATCCTGGCCTAGTAGCCAGCTAATCTGAAATTGCCTGTCTGAAATCCAACAAAGAAGGCATGGTAAAATCAGTTACTGGCTGAAATTTAGTGTCTCTAGAATGAGGAGTAGGAACTGGTTTGTGGGAACAGCAAGGCCAGAAAGTCCCAGTTTGAAGTGGTATCTATAAGAATCAACGTGAAGGAAAGGTGTGAAGGGAAGAGCATTGCAGATGGGAATAGGAGGGGATTGGCAAGGGGTAGAGGGGTCCCTTCAAAACTTTTCAGGCATTTATATTTCAAAGAAGAAGTTGGTAATATATCATCTAGAGATATTAGGCCTTAAGTTCTTGTGCTGCTATATAAGTACGGTGGGGACTAGGCAAATATATTTCTCCAGTAGCTGCCAGATCAGCTAGAAACATCACATAGGAATCTAAAAAGTATTACCTAAAGATGTAGGGCTGGTTTCACTTTAGTATGCAGTGTTACCTTATTCATTCATTTTATGAACTTTCTGCTTCCTTACAGTCTTCACAATATGCTCTCTATTTAAGGGGATAAGTCTTCCTTAGTGATGGTTAAAGTTATTTCTCTTTTTAAAGCAACAATCAAAAGATCCAATCTCATTTCTAGGTCAGTGATCTGCAACTAAGGTGGCGCCATCCTGTGGTAACTGCCATAAATGGTGGATAAACTCCTAGATTGTCACGTTTCAATAAATGACTGGAGCTCCGCACAAACATGATAAAGTAAAAACAACATTTTGTGATGATTAAGTGTGGTTTTATTCATGAACCAATACTCTGAAAGTATAAAACCATTGAACCAACATCATGGTGTCTTTATTTTATTTAATTGCTGGTACCACAGCAGTTATGTTTTCTCTTTCATACATGTATAGATTCAACAGTACTGTGGATTAATAGTTTTCTGGCTAAGAAACATTTACATTACTGTTTATACAAAAAGCGAATATTAATTTTTAATTAATTAATGTAATAATTACGTTAAATCTTGGAATACAACTTGGGGTGCCACTGTTTTCACTTAGTGTAGCAGACCTTTCTTCCTCTTCCTCTTTTCTCCTCTTTTTCTCCTTTCTCAGTTTTTGTGTCTTTGTGTTTGAAGGAGTTAAATACATGGAAGAGAAAGATTCTTGTTCCACAAACATACCTTGAAATTGGATTCTTGCTGAAAAATGGACCTTTTTTCACAAATGATATTTGAATGCAATGGCAGGATGTGTTTAAGTATTTTGTTTCAAAATTTTGATTGAAAATGAAAGATTCTGTGTAAAATAATACATTTTCCTGGCACAACTAAACACCCAGATTCAGAACAGATTGAATCCATGCTTTAAGTTAAAAAATTAGTTTTGTGTTTTCCTGTCAAAAATATGAAAGAAGTTCAGTAAATGGATTGCGCATAAGCTGTCTATGTCTGGGGAAAACCCAAAGAGATGGCTTTTGAAATATTTGTTAGTAAGACATATGATAGGAATCTGAAGGATGAATAAAAGATTTCCTAAATTATTCAAAATTACCACATTGGGGCATTCTTGCTATTTCCAAATAACTCTTATGAGAACTTCAAAGGTCCTCTGACCAAGTCATTTCATTTCTACACATTTTTCTAAGAAAATATTTATAAATTGTAAAAGTGCACAAAGATACAATGTTCATCACAATATGGCTTATAATAAGGCAAATTGAAAGCAATCTGAATATTGAAAGCAATATCAAAAGTGGGGGATTGGATACACAAATTATAATAATTCAATAGAAATCTATACAAGCACTGACAGTTATGTAGTTCTGTATGTATTTTATTTATGTGAAATTACAGTTTTATACACTAACAATTAAAAAATGTTCCACAGAGTTATAGAGTATGTTCCAAATTATATTTAAAATTCACATGTAGGTAGTTCCCTGTATATTCATATGAGAAAAATAATATGGAAAAGTAACCCCCAAAACTATCACAATAAACATAAGAAGAAAAAAAAATCTTCCTAGAATCTCTTCTCTGTCTTATGCATTATTGTATAATATTTGACAGGTCTTTTCACAAAGAGATTAAACTTCACCATTCCGTTTAAAAAGATCACAGATGTGATGAATTAACACGAATAAAGTAATGATTATTTAAGGGAGATTGTGATGGAAAAGGATGACCATAAGATTTTCTACCTTCACTAAGGGCAAGATACAACCTGATACTGTTGAGAACCACCCTACCTGGTTTCAGGAGGTGTAACCCCCCATGGCTAAGGCTGAGTGAGAGACCTTCAGACCATAAGCTACTAAGGAGACAAAGCTTATCTCTCTGGCAGGAGTGCCGCTTCTGCTCCTTTTACTTCATCCATAACTGGCCCCCAATACTTGATCAGTTAGACAATGATGAGTAAGATTCCTTATGGGAGGAATGACCTAAGACAGGCACAATCATGGGGAGACCCCAGGGAAGGACTTGGGGGGCTATAGCAAAAGGAGGTGATGGACTCTCGCTCCTTGGCTTTGACATAGCCTGAGTCCTCATTCTGTCTGGGAGAAGTCTCCTAATCTCTTAGCTGCCTTACTTCCCCTGCCTGACTTAAGACTGAAACAATGATGGAGGGCAGTGCAGTCCTGTGCTGAAAAGGGTGGGTTCTCCAGGTGATCAGGCCTAAGAAAGAATATATAAAATCCTGTGAAACCTGCTTTGCTAAGAATGCTCTCAATTAAATGATAAGTGTCCAAGCAGGAAATGAGTTTGTTTCCCACAATTTTGTAGGCCTTTAGCTAACAGACCCTGACTCAGAATAAGCCCTTGTAGTTCTTTGTATGCTATCTATTGTTTGATCCTTACCACCTGACAATGATTAATGAGCTTTACCTGTATTCCTGTGTAAAATGAACCTAATAAAAGCTATTGAGGAAGAGGATCTTGGCCCTTCTCCTTTGAGAGATCGGCCACCTTTCTTCCCCAAGCAGATCATGTCTTGGTAGACTTATTCTCATCCATGGCAGCTGGGGGGCCCTGTGGGTGGAGCCCCCACACATGATACTCTCTATAATTACACAGGAAATATTTTTTTAAAAAATACTTGATTTTTGTAGAGCAGTTTTAGGCTCACAACAAAATTGAGAGTAAGGTACAAAGATTTCTCATATACTCCTGTCTTCACACATGCGTGAGTTCCCCCACTACAAACATCACTCAACAGAGTGGTGTATTTGTTACAACTGATGAACCTGTTTTGACACATCATAATCACCCAAAGTCCATAGTTTGCCTTAGAGTTCACTCATTTTTTAAAAATACTTCATTTATTTGTTTTTAGAGAAACAGAAAGGGAAGGGGAGAGGGAGAGAAACATCAGTGTATGAGAGAAATATCAATTGGTTCCCTCTCCCAAGCCCCCACCTGGGGACCTGGCCCGCAACCCAGGGATATGCCCTGACCAAGATTCAAACCAGCAACCTTTCAGTTCACAGGCCTGCACTCCGTCCACTGAGCCACATGCAAGGGCTAGAGTTCACTCTTGATGTTGTATATTCTATGGGTTTGGACAACTGTATAAGGACATATATCCATCATAATATCATGCAGTGTATTTTCACTGCACTAAAAATCCTCTGTGCTTTGCCTATTCATCCTACCCTCACTCCAACTCCACTCCACCCACCAAGGACCACTCACCTTTGTATTGTCTCTATAGTTTTGCCCTTTCCAGAATGCCATATAATTGGAATCATACAGTAGGTAGCCCTTTCAGATTGCCTCCTTTTACTAAGTAATATGCATTTAAGCTTCCTTCATATCTGTTCATGAATTGATAGCTCATTTCTTTTTAGTGCTGAATTATATTCCATTGTCTGCATGTATCAAAGTTTATTTACCCATTCACCTATTAACGGACACCTTTGTTGCTTCCAAATTTGGGCAATTACGAATAAAGTTGCCATAAACATCCATGTACAGGTTTTTGTTTGGACAAAAATTTCAAACTTCTTTGGGTAAATACCAAAGAGCAAGATTGCTGGATTGTATCATAAAAGAATGTTTAGTTTTGTAAAAAACTGCCAAACTATCTTCCAAAGTACCATTTTGCCCTCCCACTTGCAATAAATGAGAGTTCCTATTGCTCTACATCCTCACCAGCATTTGGTGTTGTCAGTGTTCAGATTTTGGACATTCTTATAGGTGTGTAGGGGTATCTGACTGTTGTTCTAATTAGTATTTCCCTATATTTGATATGTAGCATCTTTTTCATAAGCTTATTTGCCCTCTAGATGTCTTTTTTAGTGAGATGTCTATTTAGATCTTTGGCCCAATTTTTAATCAGATTATTTTCTTAATAGTCATAGATAGCAGGCTGACAGCTGTTGGGGTGGCAAGGGCTAGGATGGGTGAAAGGAGTGATCAAAAAGAGAGAGAAAACTAAAAAAGGAAGAGTTCTTTGTATATTTTGGGTAAGTCCTTTATCAGATTTGTCATTTGCAAATATTTTTTGCCAGTCTGTGTCATGTCTTCTAATTCTTCTGACATTGCCATTCACAGAGCTGAAGTTTTAATTTTAATGAAATTCAGCTTAACAGTTATTTCCTTGTGGATCATGTCTTATCTGTTCCACTGATCTATTGGCTGATCTTTCACCAATACCACACTGTCTTGATTATTGTAGCTTTGTAGTAGTATTTGGAGTTGAGTAGCATCAATCCTATAGCTTTGTTCTTCTTCAACATTGTGTTAGCTCTTCTGGGTCTTTTGCCTCTTTATATAAACTTTAGAATCAGTTTGTCAATATCCATAAAATAAATTGCTGGGATTTTGATTGGAATTGCATGGAATTTGTAGATCAAGTTGGGAAGAACTGACCTCTGACAACATTGGGTCTTCCTATTCAAGAACATGGTATAGTTTTCAATTTATTTAGTTGTTATTTAATTTCATTCACCACAGTTGTGTAGTTTTCCTCATATAGATCTTGTACATATTTTGGTAGAGTTACAACTAAGAATTTAATTTTAAGGTCCTAATATAAATAATATTGTGTTTTTAATTTCAAATTTATTTATTTATTGATGGTATACATGAAAACAATTGACTTTTGTAAATTAACCTTGTGTTCTGCAACCATGCCACAATTGCTTATTAGTTCTAGGAGGTTTTTGCTAATTATTTCAGATTTTCTATATAATCATGTCATCTGCAAGCAAAGTTAGTTTCATGTTTCCCTTCCCAATCTGTATATATTTTATTTCTCCTTCTTAACTTATCTCATTAGCAGGGTTTTCCAGTAGGATGTTGAAAGGACTGATGAGGGTGAACATTCTTGTCTTGTACTTGGCTTCATGAGAAAGCTTTGAGTTTCTGACCATTGAGTATGATGTTGGCTGTAGTTGTTTCGTAGATAGTCTTTATCAAGTTTAGGACATTTCCCTCTATTCCTAATTTACTGAGAATTTTTATCATGAATGGTGCTGCTGTATCACTGTTATGATCACATGATTCATCTTTTTTAGTTTGTTTATATTAATTGATTTTCAAATGTTGACCCAGCCTTGCATACCAGTGATAAATCCCATCTGGTCATGATGTATAATTTTTATATTTTTTAGATTTGATTTGATAACATTTTGTTTAGAATTTCTGAATCTATGTTCATGAAAGAAACTGGTCTGCAGTTTTCTTTTCTTGTAATGTCTTTTGTCTAGTTTTGGTATTAGGGTATTGCCGGCCTCACAGAATGAGTTAGTAAGTATTCCCTCTGCTTCCATCCTCTGAAAGAGATTGTATATTTCATTCTTAAATGTTTGGTAGAACCCACCAGTGAATTCATCTGGGCCTGGTGCTTTCTTTTTTGGAATGCTATTAATTATTAATTGATTACATCTATTTAATAAATTTAGGCCTATTCATATTATCTTTCTTTTTGTGTAAGTATTAGCAGATTGAGTCTTTCAAGGAATTGATTCATTTCATTTAACTTATCAAATTCATGGGCACAGGGTTGGTCATAGCATTCCTTTATTATCTTATTAATGTCCATGCGATCTGTAGTGATGTCCCTTCTTTATTCCTGGTATTAGTAATTTATGTCTTCCCTTTTCTTAGTTAGCCAGGCTAGAGGTTTATCAATTCTATTGACCTTTTCAAAGAATAAGCTTTTGATTTTGTTGGTATTTTTCCACTTATTTTCTATTTTCAACTTCACTGATCTACATGAATTCTCATTATTTAGTTTCTTCTGGTTATTTTGCATTTAATTCACTCATCTTTTTCTAATTTCCTAAACTGGAAACATAGACTATTAAATTTATATCTTTCTCCTTTTCTAATATATGCATTAAATGCTATAAATTTCCCTCTATGCACTGCTTTCACTGCATCCTACATATTATGATAAATTGAGTTACATTTTCACTTAGTTCAAAATACTTTTATATTTTGTTGAGATTTCTCCTTTGACCCATGCATTTTTTTAGAAGTGTTCATTTCATCTTCACGTATCTTGGGATTTTCCAATTATTTTTACTGACATTTTTTGTTCAATTCCACTGTGGTCTGTGAGGAGACTTGTCTAGTTTCTATTCTTTTAAAATTGTTATGGTATTCTTTTATGGCCCAGATGTGGTCTATCTTGGTGAACATTCCATGTGAGACTGAGAAAAATGTGTATTCTGCTGTTGTTGAATGAAGTAGTCTATGGATATTCATTATTACTCAATTGACTGATGGTATTATTGACTTCAGCTATGTCCTTACTGATCTTCTGGTGGTTTGATCTGTCCATTTTTGATAGAGAGGTATTGAAGTCTTGACTATGATGGTCCATTCATCTATTTCTCCTTGAAGTTCTGTCAATTTTTGCCTCACATATTTTGATACTTTATTATCAGGTGCATACATATTAAGAATTGTTATATCTTCTCGGAGAATTGAACTCATTTATTATTATGTAATGCCCTACTTCATCCCTAACTTTCTTTACTTGGATGTTTACTCTGTCTGAAATTTATGTAGTTATTCCTGCTTTAAAATTTTATTTTTATTTTTTTTAATCCTCACCTGAAGACACACTTTTTAAAATGGATTTTAGAAAGAGAGGAGGGTGAGAGGGAGACAGACAGACAGACAGACAGAATCAGAAACACCAATTAGTTGTCTCCCATATGTGCCCTGACGAGGGGTTGAACCCACAACCTAGATATGTGCCCTGAACAGGAATCAAATTTGCAAACTTTTGGTGTACATGATGACACTACAACCGACTGAGCCACCCAGCCAGGGCTACTCATGTTTTTAATTAGTATTAGCATGTTATATTTTTCTTCTCACATTTACTATATATATATATATATATATATATAGAGAGAGAGAGAGAGAGAGAATATAAATGTCTTTATATTTAACACAGGTTTCTTATACTCAATATGTAGTTGGGTTGTGTTCTTTTATCTACTTTGATAATCTTAGTCTTTTATTTGGTGCTTTTAAGCCACTGACATTCAAGGTAATTACTGACATAGTTAGATTAATATTTGCCATATTCATTACTACTTTCTATTTGTTGCCCATGTTCTTTGTTTCTATTTTTGTCTTTTATTCTGCCTTTTGTAGTCTTAATTGAGCATTTTATACAATTCCATATTTTCTCCTTTCTTAGCATATGTTATACTTCTTTTTAAAAAGTTTTAGTGGTTGCCTTAGAGCTTGCAATATACATTTATAACTAATACAAATCCACTTTTAAATAACACTAATACTATATCACAGGTAGTATGATATAACTAAATGAACCTAATTCCTTTTTCTTGTCTTTTGTATCATTGCTATCATTTATTTCACTTATAAAAAACATACATAAGCATATATTGTATTAAACATGTGGTTGAATACAGTGTTGCTATTATTATTTTGAACAAATTTTTATCTGTTAAGAATTTTTTTAAAAGCTTTTATTTTACCTTCGCTTATCCCTTCTTTGATGCTCTTCTTCTCTTTATGTGGCTCTGAATTTCTGACCTGTATTATTTTTCTTCTTTCTAAGAACTTCTTTTACATTTATTGCAAAGCACATGTACTGGTAATAAATTCTTTCAATTTTTGTTTGCTGAGAAATTCCGTTTCTTTTTCAATGTTAAAAAATCATTTCACATATCTAAGTTGGTGTTTTTTTCTAATTATATCACTCCTCTTTTCTAGCTTGCATGCTTTCTGAGGAGAAGCTGGATGTAATCCTTATCTTTGTTCCTTTAAAGAGAATTATTTCTCTATCTTTGATTTTTTGTAATTTGGAAATTATATGTCTATGTGCAGTTTTTTGACATTTATCCTGCTTGTTTTCTGAGCTTCCTGTATCTACGGTTTGATGTCTCTTATTAACTTCTCAGTCATTATTTCAACTATTTATGCAGTTCCTTTTCTCTTTTCCTCTGGTATTCCCATTATATGTGTTATACCCTTTGTAGTTGTTTCATAGTGCTCAGATATTCTGCTCTGTTTTTTGTTTGTCTTTTATTTCTTTGCTTTTTGCTTCTCAAGAACTTTTGATATATCTTCTCATTCAGAGATTCTTTCCTCAACAAAGTCTTGTTTTCAAAGAAGCCCAACAAAGGCATTCTTTATTTCTGTTACACTGTTATTTTTTTATAGCTAATATTTCTTTTTCTAATCTCTTAGGATTTCCTGCTCTTTGCTAACATTGTCCATCTGATCTTGCATGCTGTCTACTTCATCCATTAGATGCTTTATCATATTAATAATAGTTGTTTTAAATTGCTTTAAATTCCCAGTCTGATAATTTCAACATTCCTGCTATATCTGGTTCCGGTGCTTGCTCTGTCTCTTCAAATTGTGCCTGCCTTTCTCTCTGTCTTTCTTTCTTTTTCTTTCCTCTCTTCCCTTTCTTTTCTTTTTCTTTTCTTTTTTCTTTTCTTTTCTTTTCTTCTCTCTCTTCTTTCTTCCATCTCTTCTTTCTTTCTTTCTTTCTTTCTTTCTTTCTTTCTTTCTTTCTTTCTTTCTTTCTTTCTTTCTTTCCCTTCCTCCCTCCCTCCCTCCCTCCCCCCTCCTCCTCCCCTCCCTCAATATGACTCCACCACTGTATTCAGTTATGATTCACTGTCTGGTTCCACATGATAGATAGACCATACTAGCCCAAGAATCTATTCTTTCATTCGAAATCAACATGGAGGCATGTAGTTTAGGTGGGCATGGTGGATCCCAAAAGTCATCAGGAACCCAGCTCCTTCTATCTTTCTGTTTCATCCTTAGCATTTGGTTTCCATTTTTAAATACCTTATAGACTAGATAGTTACCAGAGAATCTGGTCATTGAAAAGGTAAAAAGGTTATCCTCAGTTGTCTGTACCCCTTTAAGAGTCTTTCCTGGAAGGTACACAGCACTTCCATTTACACATCATTGACTGGAATCTAAATACATAGACACACCTAAATGTGTTTTGGAGGGCAGGACATGTAGTCTTTTACCTAAGGGAATTGCTGCCCCCAATATTATAGGAGTGCTTTTACTAAAGAAGTGGAAGTAAATGGATACTAGGCAGAAAATAGACGTCTCTACCACAACTACCTGTGGAATTATGTATAAATGTATGTTTTTTATTTTTAAGTATATTTTATTATGATTATGCCATTACAGTTGTCCCATTTTTTCCTCCCCTTTATCCCCCCTCTGTCCTGTACCTCTCTACCCTCCAGCATTCTCCCCCACCTTAGTTCATGTCCATGAGTCATACACATAAGTTCTTTGGCTTCTCTGTTTCCTACACTATTCTTTTTTAAAATATATTTTATTGATTATGCTATTACAGTTGTCCCATTTTCCCCCTTCGTTCCCCTTTACCTTGCACACCCCATCCCACCCACATTCCGCCCTTTAGTTCATGTCCATGTGTCATGAGTTCTTTAGATTCTACATTTCCCACACTATTCTTGCCCTCTCCCTGTCTATTTTCTACCTACCATCTATGCTACTTATTCCCTGTACCTTTCCCCCCCTCTCCTCCTCCCACTCCCCTGTTGCTAACCCTCCATGTGATCTCCATTTCTGTGTTTCTGTTCCAGTTCTCGTTGTTTGCTTATTTGCTTTTGCTTTTGTTGTAGGTGTGGTTGTTAATAACTGTGAGTTTGCTGTCATTTTATTGTTCATATTTTTTTACCTTCTTTTTCTTAGATAAGTCCCTTTAACATTTCATATAATAAGGGCTTGGTGATAATGAACTCCTTTAACTTGACCTTATCTGAGAAGCACTTTATCTGCCCTTCCATTCTAAATGAAAGCTTTGCTGGATAGAGCAATCTTGGATGTAGCTCCTTGACTTTCATGACTTGGAATACTTCTTTCCAGCCCTTCTTGTCTGTAAGGTCTCTTTTGAGAAATCAGCTGACATTCTGATGGGAACTCCTTTGTAGGTGACTGTCCCCTTATCCCTTGCTGCTTCTAGAATTCTCTCCTTCATTTTAATCTTGGCTAATGTAATTGTGATGTGCCTTGGTGTGTTCCTCCTTGGGTCCACCTTCTTTGGGACTCTCTGAGCTTCCTGGACTTCCTGGAAGTCTATTTCCTTTGCCAGATTGGGGAAGTTCTCCTTTATTATTTGTTCAAATAAGTTTTCCACTGGTTGCTCTTCTTCTTCCCCTTCTGGTACCCCTATAATTTGGTTGTTGGGACATTTAAAGATGTTCTGGAGGTTCCTAAGCCTCTCCTCATTTTTTTGAATCCTTGTTTCTTCATTCTTTTCTGTTTGGTTGTTTCTTTCTTCCTTCTGGTCCACTCCATTGATTTGAGTCTCATTTCCTTCCCATCACTATTGATTCCCTGTGCTTTTTCCTTCATTTCACTTATTGTAGGCTTCATTTTTTTCATCTAATGTGCGACGAAAATCAACCAATTCTGTGAGCATCCTGATCATTAGTGCTTTGAACTGTGCATCTGATAGGTTGGCTATCTCTTCATCGCTTAGATGTGTTTGCTCTGGGGCTTTGATCTGTTCTCATGTTTGGGCCTTTTTTTTTTTTTTTTTGTCTTGACACACCTGTTAAGTAGTGAAAAGGAGAGCCTTAGGTGTTCACCAGGGCAGGGCAAAACACGTTGCTGGATTGTGACACTGTATGTGGGGGAAGGGTCCGAGAGGGAACAATGGCACTTTTTCTGCTCTATCTCAGATTTCAGTCCCTTCTGCCACTTTCCCCAAGCAAATTGGGCCTGTCTGGTGCTGATTCCCCGGTGGGTGGGTTTGTGTACATTTTAGGATCCTGTGGGTCTGTCCAACAAACTCTCCTGTGAGGCTGGGAGTCTCTCCCAGCACCTCAGCCCCCACAGGTGATTTCAATAGTTGTTTGAGGCTTTATTTCCTCAGGCTGGGCCCCTGGATTCTGTGGTATGTCTCGTTCCCCAGTTTTGCCTGGTTTATTTGCACATGAATGTGTGACCATGGTCAGCCAGGCACCTTGCATGCCTCACTGGGCCTGTCCACTGCCACCCTGCGCCTGGGGTCCACCAGTCACCATTTTTTTCCTGCCGCAACCCTCTCTGCCAGCTGCCTGACTCCATCCCTCTTATTGGTCTGGATGAATGTGTCTATTTTAACTCCTTGGTTGTCGGACTTCCATACAGTTCAATTTTCTCTTAGTTCTGGTTGTTTTTTTGTTTCTAAATTTTTGTTGCCCTTATTTTGGTTGTGCAAGGAGGCACAGTGTGTCTACCTACACCTCCATCTTGGCTGGAAGTCTGTTTCCTATACTATTCTTAAACTACCCCTGTCTATTTTGTACCTACCATTTATGATTCTTATTCCCTGTAGCTTTCCCCTTCTCATTCTCCCCCTCCTCACTGATAAACCTCCATGTGATCTCCATTTCTATGATTCTGTTCCTGTTGTAGTTGTTTGCTTAGTTTTTTTTTTTTTTTTTTTGGTTCAGCTGTTGATAGTTGTGACTTTGTTGTCATTTTATTGTTAATCTTTTTGATCTTCTTCTTTTTCTTTTCCCTTTAACATTTCATATAATAAGGGCTTGGTGATGATGAACTCCTTGAACTTGACCTTATCTGGGAAGGGCACTTTATCCACCCTTCCATTCTAAATGATAGTTTTGCTGCATAGAGTAATCTTGGATGTAGGTCCTTGCATTTCATGACTTCAAATACTTCTTTCCAGCTCCTTCTTGCTTATAAGGTTTCTTTCGAGAAATCAGTTGATAGTCCTATGGGAACTCCTTTGTAGGTAACTCTCTCATTTCCTTTTTCTGCTTTTAAGATGCTCTTATCTTTAATCCTGGGTAAGTTAATGATGATGTGCCTTGGTGTGTTCCTCCTATACTCCTAGAAAACAGTCCAATTTCTTTGGGACTCTCTCGGCTTTCTGGTCTTTCTGGAAGTCTATGTCCTTCATCACCAGATTGAGGAAGTTTTCCTTCATTCTTTGTTCAAATAAGTTTTCAATTTCTTCCTCTTGTTCTTCTCCTTCTGGCACCCCTATGATTCAGATGTTGGAGTGTTTAAAGTTGTCCAGAGGTTCCTAAGCCTCTCCTCATTTTTCAAATTCATGTTTCTTCATTTGGTTCTGATTGAATGTTTATTTCTTCCTTCTGCTCCAGATTGTTGATTTGAGTCTCAGTTTCCTTTCCTTCACTGTTGGTTCCCTGTATATTTTTATTTAGTTCACTTTTCATAACCTTCACTTCTTCCTCTATTTTGCATCTGTACTCAGTCACTTCTGTGAGCATCCCAATTACCAGTGTTTGAACTCTTCATCAGATAGGCTGTCTATCTCCTCATCACTTAGCTCTTTTTCTGGAATTTTGATCTGTTCTTTCAGTTGGGCCATATTCCTTCATCTCAATGTACCTGTTAAGTTGTAAGGGGGCAGAGCCTTAAGTATTCGCCAGAGTGGGGCAACTCTCTTTGCTGCATCAAGACACTGTCTGTTGGGGACGGGTCAGAAAGGGGACAATGCCACTTGATGGCTCCACTCTAGCTCCACTTTCCAACAAACTCTCCTATGAGACTGAGAGTTTTTCCCACCTTCACAACCCTCACAGTATTTTACAGCTAGAGTTTTTGAGTCTTTAGTTGCCTGGTCAACCAGCCCCACCTCACCTGCCCAGTCCTCCAGTGCCTTGCTGTGCATCCTCTCCATCCCTCCTACCAGTCTGGATGAATGTTTCCTTAACTCCTTGGTTGTTAGCATTCTATGCAATTCAATATTTCTGGCAGTTCTGGTTGTTTATTGTTTTTAAATTGGTTGTTATCCTTCTTTTGGTTGTGCAAGGAAGGGAAGCATTTCTACCTATGGCTCCATCTGGGCTGGAACCCCACAAATGTATGTTTGGCATTGACTGACTCTAACACCACCCTCCCTAATTAGTTCTGTACCTGACTCTTTGGTTTCTGTTTCACATCTTGATGTCTCTTCTCAAACTGTTTCTTTTACATAGTTTTTTTTCCCTTTCCCTCTTTCTAATATGAGCCTCTAACCCATCCTTTGAGACTTTGTTATCTAACCTTTAAGCACCACTTGATGTGCTACTTCCTCCATGAAGTCATTTTTGAACTTTCCCATGGATTTAATCACACCCATCTTTGAACCCTCATACAACTGCTGATGTAAATATCCCAAACACCACCTTCATTGTGTCATTGACTGTCCTGTTCTAAACCTTCAATGTCTCCTTGTTTACTCATAGAAGAGATGGTGGCAGAACACCAAGAAAGCCTATTTCTTGGGACACATCATGATAAAGAGATATGTTAAGTTAATCACTAATTAACTGATTGACTCAATCAACAAGTAATTATTAAGTCCATTATGTGCCAGATACTGTGCTTGGTGCTGGGCATATGTTTGTTTAAAAATAAGGAGCTGTCAAAGCAAGTCTGATAGCTTCTTTGGATTTTTTGTTAATATTTATTTATTATTTTTAATGTTTTTGTCTTTATATTTGTTTGTAGTTGTGCAATGGCAAAATCACAGATTCTAAGAAAAAATATAAATGTGTAACCTAGCTAGAATCAAGAAATATCTCTGCTAAAATTGGAGAGTCATAGCATTTCCCAATTTACAGTAAAACTTTAATTAATTGGGAAAATATGGCTTTTAGGACTTTTACATATTTTCTTGGAATCAGTCTAAACTCCATGCTCTTCAATGTGCTTTCAAATTCATATATTCCCAAAGGTTACACTCTAGGTTTCATTTTCCCTTTATTGGTTAGTCCCTCCGTACCTCAAATATCAATTACATGCTGAAGATCTCATTAATATTTATCTGCAGTACCAGACTTCTCTTAGCTTCAAAACTAACTAACCAGCTGTCTGCTGGAGATTCCTTTTTTAAGTCAGTAGGAAAAGATCAATTTACCAATAGAAAATGAGTAAAGAACAGAGTAGAAAATACAGGAAAGAATTGAAAATGGTGAGCAAATTTATGAAAAATAACAACTTACCTAAATTCAAATAACTACATATTTAAAAAAGTAGAGTACTATTTTCCCACCAGATAAATTGATAAAGTTTTAAAGAAAGTGATAATACCTAGAAAGCTATGGATCATATACATTTTGGGAATATAAATTGTGAGGGGTGGAAAATATAAAAAGATAATGATCAGACTATATATAAAAACCACACTCTGACCAGCAATCTGCCACAACTTGCTCAAGAAACCAACCCCTTAGACTAAAACAAGCAGCCCAGGAAGCCAGCCTGTTATAAAGCAGACTTGTAGGAAGCCAGACTGTTATTTCTAGTACAACTCCAAGAAGCTAAAAAATAATCAATCAAACAAACAAAACAAATTGTAACAGTCCCCCTAAAGTGGCTAGGTCTTGCTTTAGTTAATGAAGAGCTCCCTAATTTTTATCTTGACCTCCAACTTTGAGCCAACCTGAGAAAGCTAAATATGCACCCCTAACCAATTACACAGGATGCCACTCCTAGGTAGCCCACCTACATCTTCCCCATGTGAACAGCTTCCAAAACATTACCCCTGAAGCCTTCCCTTTTTCCACTATAACACTTTCCCACTCCTGTCCACCTTAGTATCCCTTGCCAAAATGCAAGTGATAGTGGTTGACTTCCTTGCTGGAGCAGTTTTTGTATAAATAGCCTTGGAATTTTCTCATTTAGTTGGTCTTCATTAATTTCCCCAATGATATTACCTTTCACTACCTTTGGCAGATAATTAAAGCATCTCCCAAAATTATGTGCAGGGATATTAATTAAATATACTCAAAGTATACATTAAAATAATGAATTATATAAATTATGGTATTTTCATAGGATATAATTTTAATGTGCACCATGAAATCATACTTTGAACACTTTACAATGTTATTGTAATGATCTTGAGTTGTGAGTAAGTGAAGAAAGCAGATGACAAGACTTGAAGATAATGACTTCTTTGAAAACACTTTAAATCAGTGATTTTCAACTGCTGTCACACAAGAATTTTTAAAACATGAAATACCTTATTATTTAATCAGGGGCATTGACCTCTTTTCCCTTAGATTGTCAAATTAAAAAATGACAACAGCCAACACATCAATACCTGTCTAGTGTGAATGAATCAAAATTATATCTATTTTTTGTCAAATTGGCAAAAATATATTTTAGTGTGCCACAGAATTTTAGTAATTAGTTTATGTATACCATAAGATGAAAAAGGTTAAAAATAGCTGCTTTAAATAAAACAAAGAGAGAGGAGAGAGATTGAGAGAGGAAAAGAAAAGAAGTATATCCAATAATGATGATCTGGATGAAAAAATCATAACTGGCTTTTGAATTTTATTTTCATGTGTATTTTTCCAATTCTCTATCATGAATATGCGTTACTTTTATAATTAGAAAATGTTGTTTAAAACTCTGGTGTGTTTGTTTAGGAAATCTCCCAATAAATTATATTTTTAAATAATATCCAAAATTCTTGGAGGTAATAGGTTTCAGTGGGTACACATTTTGAAAATCTAAACTGCAAAATAAGCTGAGGCTTTCCAAAATTATCAATAATAACAAATACTATTTTAGCTATTTGGGAGAGAAAATTAAAGAAAGGCTAAAAACATTGCTTGGAGTTAGTAATTTAATGTGGTGTAATTTTTCTTGTCACTGGCAATCAGGAAAGACCACTAGACTGAAAAAGGTAGAAATTGAAGAAGGAACGGAAGCCAAAGATTTGGAAAAGAATATAGGGGCTACTATTTTTACCTAACTTTTCTACTTTGCTGATCTTTCAAGTTAACTAAATTTAGAAACCCTGTCTTAAATGGAAAATCTTGAAGGCATTCATATCTTTTAAAATATGACAGGTTATTATGAATAAAATGCCTACAATTTATTGAGTTTTTGTTTCTGATCTATACAACAAACTTATGAGTCAGATTCTTAAAATCAGTAAACCACTCTGCAAATATAGTGTTCTGGGTTTAGTTTGAAGTCTCTTCACTGTATTAGCTCCTATAGACTATCAATGAGAAATTGACTCTTACCTCTACCTCCATATCTTGAAGGTGAGAAAGGTGAACTGATGATGTACAAGAAAGAAACAGGTGATTTTTCCAGAGAATGAAAGAATGTTAAGTCAAACATTTCTCAAACTTTAATGTAAGTATCACTTGAGGATGTTATTAAAATTCAGATCCTAGTTCAGTAGGTCTCAGGAGGGGCACTAAGCTCTTCATTTCTAACAAGCTCCTAATAATATTGATGCTGCTGGTCTGTGGAACACATTTTGAGCAGCAGGAGGATAGATGACTTCTTAAATATGGGAGCCTCAGACTTTCATTTCACTTGAGGAAACTTGGGTTTTGGAGATCATATGTGAATTTCATCTTGCTCATGGGCCCAGCATGAACCTGCTTGCCTCTAGTGGGTTTCTTCTTCTAATTCATTTTTTTAATACCTATGTCTCTTTACCTTTCTAGTCTGTCCAAAGGACCTAGTAATAGATCCAATGCTCATCATATTTATTATAGTCAAAACAGAACACTGAATGGGGAACAAGTTTGGTGATCTAGAGGCTCTGAGGTTGTGTGAGTAAGGGAGTATCTGCAGTAAACTTTGGCTACATCTTCAGTCAGGCCCATTAGAGGTTTATGGGTAGGTCTATCTCATATGGGAATGTTACAATTTGTAAGGAAAGTCAGAAAAGTAGAGGGGCTAGGCTTATTTCTTTTTCCTGTGGAGGAGGGTTTCCATAATATTTTTGGTCTGTATAAGAAAGAGTCCTTGTTGGACTTGAAGCCTATCATGAGCAATGCTTGGTGCTGGGTTGCTTTTCAAGAGAAGATCTTATTGCATTAGGTGCTTGGCTACGGATATCTCAATGTCTTCGGGTTGGTTTTCATTCTCTTGTAACTGAGTGATCAGCAGACTGGAAAACATATCCTAGCAAGGCTTGGAGGAAGAGGATGGAACTAAAACTGTTTAGGTCCTGGGGAGAAGACAAGTGTCTCATATGAAGTCACTCTGGCCATGGAATCATGGGTTGAACATGGTATAGCTAGAGATCTGGGAGGCACAGAATATTAAGTCTATGACTACCTACTAGGCCAGAGTCAATAAGAATAAGGAGTTCAAAAGGACATTGGGAAAACACCACTTGCTGCTATATGTGATACTCTTTGCTTGTTACCAGCTACTGGAGATGAGTGGAAAGAAGAAAATGCCTGTCTTTGGATAAGATACTGCAAATTCCTGAGGGTTAGGTAGGGCAGTTTAAAATGCCTGGAAACATGAAGAGGGGGTCATTCATTCTAAAGGATGTAGGTAATACAGTGGTTTTACAGATTTTACCAAGAACAAATTTTTATTCTATTTCAAATATTTACCTATAGAATATACTCAATACAAGTTTAATGAGTAATTTAAACAACAGAGAATTTTTTAATGTCAATGTCCAGATGCCAGAAGATATCAACTTAAAGTAACAAGAGTAGAAGCTAAATAAATATTTTTGGAGTATAAATTTTTTTTGGCTGTTCTTGCAAAGAATGATTTATATTCCCTTAATATGCCTTTTAAAAAAGGTGAGGACACTTTTAGACTAAGCAGTAGTAGGTAATCAAGTCTTTAGCATCAGATGAGGCCAAATTTAAATCCTATTTCTGTCTCTTATTAGCTGTGTGACCTCGGACACACGGTGTTCTCTATAAATGGGGATAAGAATAGGAGGGATTACTGGTAGAACTGAATGAGATAATTTATGCAAATTTACAACCCAGGACCTGATACATAGTAAATATTAATAAATACTATAATATTCATGGAAAAAAATAAGACCAACAATAAAATAAAGCATTAACAACGGTTACGTTCAGATTCTTCAAAGCATAACTTCATCGAATTTGAAGAGTTGGAAGCCAAAACCAGGGCCTAACCACCTAACCAGGTAGAAAGACTGTCCCGGCTCACATGCAGTTAAAACTACATTTCCCAGCAGGCCCTGGGCCACAGTGTCCCTTCCTCTCTCCTTTCCGGTTGTGTCACATGACTCCCTTGATGCGCCATGGCCGAAGCCGAGGAACAGGTGAAGGCTACTGGTTAAAGGAAGCGGGCATGAGGGTGAGGTGGTTCGAGGCTTAGAAAGCAGCGTGTGGGGGTTCGGAGCTGCTGGAGGGTCTGGTAGGCCCACGGCAGGGTGGGCATTGAAAGGCCATTTCGGAAGCAGAGACGCGGGTGGGATGCCTGTTTTTGGAGGGCCTTCAACCGGGGAATGCCCACCGACCCACCCTGAGCGTTTGTGAGGTGTCCCTTTTCCTGGCTCTGCCATTGTGGCATGTGCTCGGTGAAATTTTGGCTTGAAGGCAGCCTGGGCTACCCCAGCGGCTGACTGCCTGTGGGAAGCGTAAGAGATGACTTTAGTTTTGAGTCCAGGGGACTGAATTTAAATTGCTTTTTACTCGAAGAAGGGCAGTGAGAGCGATATGCAGGAGTCATGGGAGAAAGTAGATGATGAGTTTTGTTTCTTATCTATTGCATTTAGCTACAAAGCTAAATCACTGCGGTGTGCAAAAGTGGTTAAGTGCATGTGGTCTGGAGCAAAAATGAGTAGACTCCAGCGCTGGTTTTCTTTTTAAATATAGGAGTTGAGGTTAGTTATTTAACTTTTACATAGAAGATAGAGATAATATAGTGTCTTTGTAAGGTGGTTTAAGTTGGAATGAATTAGTACACAAAGTTAAAGTTGGCATAAAATTAGGAGAGGAATTATGTGTTGCTGGCACAACATCAGGTGACAATGTCCAGTCAACAGCTGACAAAGTGGCACTGGAGTTTACAGGAGAAATAGTGATGGCAGTAGTTATTTTCATACAGGCAAGAGTGGCAGCCAGAAATTAGTTGAAATGACAGAGTAACATAAAACAAAAAGAGCAGACAAAGGCTGGGAGCTGGAGAAATTCCCTAATTTTCCATTTCCAGGGTCATTTCAGCTTACCACTGTTTTTCCTCACAAATTAACAGGACCATTCGTATCCATAATCACCTCTAAGAAGTGATTTGGTGATGAACTGGTTAGCACCATTATAACAGAAGTTTACCTAGTTTATAATTTGTACCATTTGCAACATACTTACGTAATGAAAATATGCCCTTTGTACATTTGATCTGTGCCAATAATTAAAGAATAAGGTAGAAGTTTGGTTTGGGTGGTCATTGGGATAAGAGTCTCCTACTTACCACTGGAGCCTCCTTTGTGTTCTAGGCATTTCAAAGGAAAATGTTCATTAAGCACATGTGATTTCATGGCTCATTGTTGGGTTTGATGATATTAGTGAGATTGGTTTCCATTCTGTATCCCTTTCATATTGAAATAAAATTTTTTGGTGGTTTGATTTAAAAGCAAACAAAAAAAACCTCCTTCAAATCTTAGATATAGGGTAGTAGAAATGGAGAGAGTTGATCTTAGTTTTTGCTGTTGTTTTATGCAGGAGTTTTTTGCAAAGCTGCCTGATACAGAAAGTTCGTGATAAAGTAACAATGCTTTGAATTTGTACAGCACTTTCAGTATAAAGAACCCTTTCACATTTGCATATGGTCCTCAGAAAAGAATTCTATGTGGTAAATGTTTATTCTCATATTTATGTCAGATCCAGCACCTGTTCCAGACTTTCCAGTGGCTTCTCATTGCACTCTCAGGGAAAGCCAGAGTCTTTGTAATAGACTCGATGCCGTACAGGACCTTGCCCCAGTTGCTCTGTCCCTTTTCTCTGACCTCATTTTTCACTACTCTTCTTCCCTTCTATCATTTTGAATCAGCTATGCTGGCTTTCTTACTGTTTTTTTCTACGAGCCTGGCATGTTTCTGCCTAAGCACCTTTGCTCAGGCTGCATGCTTTTTTGACCCGAGATAGGTACAGGGGCTTTCTCCCTCATTCCCTCTATGTTTTTGTTCAAGTGTTATCTTTTTTGAGTGAGACCTTCCCTGATCATTCTTTGAAACCTCTTTCCTTCGTATTTTCTTCTTTGTGCTTGTCTATTTTTTCCGTATATCCTATATGTTCTTATAATCATTTCTGTATATTTTCCCCATTGGAACATAAGCTCCATGATGACAAAGATTTGTTCACTGCTGTCTCCCTGATACCTAGGGTAGTGCTTAATACTCAGTACATATTAAAATTATTGAATACTCAGTACATATTAAAATTTTCTAGGTAAACAATAGAAATTCAGACAACTTAAGTAGCTTGATCAGACTTGTATCTATAATATATCTCCAGTCATCTATCTTCAAAGCTCATAATTTTTCACTAGAACATCCTGTCTTTTAAAAAATACTTAAAAATGTAATCCTAAATATATTTTTAACTTTATGAAGAAGTAGCCCTTATCACCTTTATAAATTTCCTGCAAGTCATTATTTCACTTTTGATGTTTTAACAGCCAGGAAAGGATTGGAGCAGGCATTCACTATATGTAGTTCTCAAAAATGCCTATATATATGTTATATAGTTCATGGGAAGAACTAATACCCTGTCTTCTGCCTGGAAATCTTCTAAATAACAGTTTTATCTAGGACCAAAATAATTTATAGTTGATCTTGATAATCAGAAGATGCCCAACAGTGTTTGTTTATACCTCTCATGAATAACATTCTGCTTGAAGTCTGGTTGTTTGTATATTTGTCTTATCTACTACAGACTGCTGAGTCCTCAAGAATAAGGTTGAGAGCTTTCTGATGTCTAACTCTCACAGGGCTAGTGCTTTACAAGTACTAGGAGCTTGATAAAATGTTTAAATGAATTTATTAGGGGGAGGATAGCCTTCTGAATTGAAAATGTCAAATTGTAAGTAGGTTAAATAGACTTTGTGGTGTTATTTTATCTTATTCGAAACTTTTGAAAGTTACTCATTCAAATGTATTGTAGATTACTTGCCCTGTGTAGACTCCTTACTCTCCCAGGTACCGTTTCATTTTTCCCACATCAGGGAACTTAGGTGTTAAACTGTTTGATCAATCAGACCATGTATTTCTTAACCAAATAGGACAGTTTCTCTTTTGACTTCTCCTTCTATGTTTTAGAAATTAGGGAAATTTTATCCTTATTGTAGAGCATTTATTTATTATCAGAGGCACATTCATGAACATGTATACTTTCATGTGGTTGTGTCCCATGTATAAAGAAAAATCAAGTCAATAAATAATTGAGTGCCTCAGTTTCTTTGCCTGTAAATTGGGAGCTTTACTCTCCAGAGCTCCTGTATCACATAAAGTATTTTAAAGTGGCAGATTAAAATGATTCTCTTACAAAGAACACAGTGATTTATCATCCAAATGTGGGGTTGGCTTAAGTATGCATGTTTCTCTTCTCTTAATTTTGGCCAGGACAGACTTAAAAGGAACTACTAATATGGAAAGGAAAAACAAAGCCTCAAATAAGTTGCAAGAGAAATTTTTAGATGGCTCACTCTTTAGTGTCATGTAACTAAAGTATAGTTACAATTTAGCTCAGCTGGACTTATTTATTGCCTTGTTAGTTTTTTCCTCTCATATTTGTCTGGGTTGGTTGGCTGAAGGCCGATGTCACTAGCTGATTATTAGTAGTCTTCCTAGAAGTTGCATGGCCACCTTGGAGAGGGAGTCCTTATCAAATCAGGGGCTTCTGGGTTTCATGCAGCTCCCTATTTGTGCCTGCCTAGTTGCAGTTGCCTTTTTGTCTTCTAGGAACTTAATTCTCCTAATGTTTTTGTTACCAAATGCTTGTGATTCTAGGCTTTTATTAATACCCACTGATTCAGAATCTGTCAAGATGGCATGTATTGGCAGGTATTAGTCAGTTCCGCAAACTGAGTTTAGATGGTTCTAACACAGTGTTAGATTTGGGATTCCGTCACTAAGTCATCAAGCTGGGCCAGATGTCAAGATGTTTTTTCACTTGCAGAGCAAGATGAGCGCAGTAGGTAAGGCTAGTGGATTGAACAGGGCTGGTCACTTGAGTCTCCTTGCTCCTCCCCAGATATGTTTTTTTTTTATCTTTCTTACTAAACCAGCCAGTTCCAAGGTACACAAAAAATTTTTGAAATTGAGTCTCTCTTATACAAGGCTATCAGATATGTATCACACAGAATATACCCCCTGTCCTGTGCCTGTGTCAGACATTGAGAGCTCTCACACCCTCTTCCATTAAGCTTAGCTCTTTTCACACAGATTGCAGGGAGGGAAGTGAAGGTGGCAGTACAGCCATGAATGTTCGTTGTCTATATCCAGCCCAGTCTGGTTTCCCGTTCTGTTTCTTCATTCTGCAGAGTTTGCAGCTGGCCTTTCTCAGGCTCCAGCTGTCCATTCCTCTCCCAAATTCCTGTCACCCCCACCCCCCCCAACAAACAGTGAGTATACCCTCAGAATTCTGAGACTTTACTGCCTGGGAGGTCCTGGTTTCTCTCTCTCCTGGGCTGACAGCCTTCCTCACCCTTCTGCCTCTAAGGCGAGGTGTGCTGAGTCTTCTCCCAGGCCACTGTCATGGGCCCCATGCTGATGTTGGAAATGGGGGTCATAAATTTAAAGCTTTTATTGGAAGTGTCATCTGAGAGCCCTATTATCCCCTTTCTCAGACTCTTACTAGGTGGTTAGCATTTTGTTTGACTTTCTCTATGCTTGTTTGCTGCTGCCTCCCTGCAGGCACCCTCTGTAACTATGTTATAGCCACAAACTAATAATTCAAGCCTGGAGATAATGCACCTGGTATTGCTCATAATTGGAAAAGGAATATATGGAGGAGGGAGAACATTAGATCAATGGCTTATTTTTTTTTTATCGTCATCACCAGCAGATGGATGTTGAGCTTTTGGGTAAGATAATGGGAGACAAGAGGCAAAAACATTTGGGTTTATCTACATTGTATTTTAAAGGGTAACCATTAGGACAAGGCTGTTAATATTACAAGCTGAGGGTTATAGGAAAAAAAAACAAAGGCCACAGGAGCTCAGATTTGGACCTTGTGTCTTGGGCTTACTAGAGACTGTTCTGTGAAAGAGGTGGGACCTAGGTTGGGCTGTGAAGAAAGATTAGGATTTAGAAATGGCCAGTGTGTTTTAAACTTTTAAAAAAACCTGATTGACAACATGAAAATATAAACCATGGAATCCAAACTCTGTTGGTGAAGCAAGAGTGAAGCCCTTCAGCCTGACTACCTGCCTTCCAGAGGTGCCCCTGTGGGTTTCCTTGAACCTGTAGAACATGTTGGGAGTTAGAAGAATATTAGGATGAGTGTGGAGTTGGGACAAGGGCCTTCTAAGCTGAGGGAAGCACTTAAGGAAAGGCTCAGTACAAACGCTGCAAGTCAGGGCAGGCACATGGCAATAGAAATGAGTAGAATTGTCCTGATACAGGGAAACGGAGTGGTATGAGTGGGTGAAGTGCATTCTATCTCAGGGACATAGCTGCTCAGCTACAACTGATGTGTGAAAATGGAGATTCTAGTAGACATATTGGCTAATTTTTATGAAGTCAGAAATGCAGATTTTTATATGGCAGTCTTAAGGATACTACCCGGGCTGGAGTGCCCTGGGTTTGTGCAGAGTGGGAAGTGAAGTTAAAAGTCTATTTGGGGCCAGGGTGGGCTTTGAGTACCTTGCTGAGGAATCTGAAATCTCCTGACTCCTGAGGATTCTTTGAGGAGGGCTGTGTCCAGTCTGATATGTGTTTTGGGAATGTAATCTGACACAGTTGAATAGATTTCAGAGGTCACATTTCAAGCCATGGAGAGCATTAGGTTTGGATAGATGATTGAGTTTAAGGGATTGGTCTGTAAAAGCAATTGTTGACTGTATCTTTCAACCTGTTTCCCAGAATTTGTTGGGCTGTGCATTTCTGTCACTGTGTACCTTCTAGTTCCTCATTTTTGCTTCAAACAGAATAGCACTTTTTTTTTTTTGTGGTAAAGTATACATACCATAATGTTTACTACTTTAACCATTTTAAGTGAATGAGTCAGTGGCATTAAGTACATTCACATTGTTGTGCAATCATCACCTGCTTCAACCTCAACAACTTTTCATCATCACAGACTGAAACTGTGTACCTATTAAATAGTACCCTTCAGTGCTCCCTTCCCTAGCTTTGCCAACCTCTATTTTACTTTCTTCTTATATTAGAGTAACCCTACAATATTTGTCATTTTGTATCTGGTTTATTTTGCACAGAGAACAACACAGTTTTATAGCCTATATTTTCATAATTTGAAGTTAGATTCTTTCAAAGATAGACTGTGACATTACAAGATGTTTGAAAACTACTGACTTCCTAAATTGTAATGTTTCTCAAGTTTCAGCCTTATTTCTTAGATCCTTCACTGGGGACTTTGATGTCACATGTTGTTTGCCTGGCTCTACAGCTTATTAAATATGGGCTTGATGAATGAATGAAGCTAAGAAATAACAGACCCAGGCTAATTCTGAAAGTCACTCATGCATTGATTTGGTAGGGTTGTGGACACAAGTGTAAGTTTTTGAGGCCACAGCTGTGTTTGGGAGGTTTGTGGTGCTGCTGAGGATCAGTCTGAGCAAGACCTGGAGTAAATGATCTTGATTGATACTAGCAGTCACAGGAAGTGCCTCTGAAAGCCTGCTTTTCCCTGAAGACTCTGGTTTCCATGATCTGACTGCTTTCTCTGGGGAGCAAGAGTGTAACCTGGTTTAGAATTTTTGGATTGAAATTGCTGGGTGGGGACTTAAGTTTTTGTTTGAATCAAGAATGTAAGTGGGACATTTGTGCTTTGACCATGTATGTATTTGAATGGATTTCAAATACAAAAAAAAAATTCCTTCTGTTTAAAGTCATTTCTGAAAATGAGTAATTGAATGTTCTTTCAGAGTTCTAGAGTGAGGAAATAGGAGCCTATGTGGTTCATTGGCACAGTTATCAAAGCCTAGTTTTGCTAATGCTAATAATTTAATATTCAGGGACTTTTAGAAGTTCAGCCTATAAGCCTCAGTGTTCTTATAGTGGATAATTAGGAAATTTCAAGATGCTGCCTGTAAAGCATTTAGCATTATGGGAATATATATAATAGATGCTCAGTAAAGATGTCAGAATAGTGACTTAATATTAAGTGGAGTATGTTGTAAAGAGAAGGATAAGGACAGTAAGTGTACTAAAACCTAGAACTGGGGATGGTTAGCACAGAGGAGAAACAATTTAGAAGTAATCATGATCCATGCTATTAATTCACTGGAGAGCTGTCACACAGTAGTAGAATAATTGCGTTTTTTATGTGTCTTATTGGTGTAAAAAGTTACGGTGGAGAGATTGTAGCTCCAAGTTCATTAAGAACCTTCTAATACTTAGAATAACATGAAAATAAATAGACTGCATTGGAATGTAGAGGAGAGTCTCATCTTCATCATGGTTAATGATATAACTACAATAAAATTCTTAGTTACAGGTAACATTCACCTCCATCTTAAAGATGCTCTTTGAGAGCAGGGACTGTATTGTCCAAAAGGCTGATATTACCCCGGGCAGCCTGCCCACCACCTGCCAGGTTCTTACTGATTTTCCATGAATGAAATTAAAATGTTTTCAAATACCAAATTTATGTTTGTCCTGTTGTCCAGTTTGCATTGAGTAATATATATAAATACATCAAACTTTCTTTAAAATGGTCATTCTTTTTGTTGAAAAAATATTTGTTGTGTCTAAATGTCCTTGACTCATTTTTTTCTCTTATCTCATGGATCATTATAAAATGCTTATATTCAGTGTCAGCATATTAGTTGTAACTTTTTATTGCTATTGATATCTATGAGTACGTTAAGTAAATCTTCATTTTGTTGACCTGTTTGAGGATGCATAGCATCAGCAGATTCTCTCAGTGGACAGGTGAGAAATTAGCGGGATCAAGTCAATTTTTCCCTTTTTGCTTTGTTTTCTACAGAGCAGCAAGATTCATTGTCTAGCAAGAGGGAAACTATTAAATGGTAGAATCTGTCTTCCAGTTAATGGTTTGAAGAGTGGATGTAAATTATACAGCTTGTTTGCACAGTGTCTGATAGGTACCACTGTAGGGGAATTCTTTTCTAAATGCTGTTTAAGCAACACAATTATTTTTATGCAACTAGATTAATAGCATAATAATTAATAGCACAGGAGCTTTTCAGTATAAAAATTGTCTTATAGATAATTTGAGATGGCAGTTCCCTCCTCCCTTCTGAGATTGGTAAGGCTATTTTGCCAAAGCGATTTATATTTTTAACAAGGTAAAAGCCTTCCATATACTCACATGACAATTTCTGGGGTCATTTGTCAGCCTGCTGACCACTCAAGGGAGACCAGCAGGAGGAGTGGATTTGTGTGGCCCCAGAGTGACCATCTCAGACCTGCAAGGTGTGAAGTAAAAAACCCATAAGAATTGGACCATATGGAGTCCTTTAAACTGTATTTGCAGATTATCTCAAAAAAAAAAAAAGGGAAGGTGGATATTCGTGCTGGGGACATAAGGATTCTTTTCCCTTGAAAATATTTTTTATTCTTTTTTTCTTTCTTCTGACCATTTTCCCCCTCTATGCTTTGTAGGAAGCTGGGTCTCTTGAAGAATCTACAGATGAGTCTGAGGTAAGGTGGTGATTCAGGAGCCTGGGGATTTCTAGCTAACCATGTTAGCGTCATGACTGTGTTCTGTCTTGCTAAATACAGCCTTCCCAAGGCTGAGGTAATAAAGTAGGGCCATAAGTGATTGAGCCTTTGGGGAAAAACATGCCAATTGTCTTTGAAAATGTTAAATGGATTATCTTCAAAAACAGACAGGAAAAGGAACAGAAAGTTTTCTCCTTGTATTGAACAGTCTCTTAACCTGAAGCATGGGAAAATTGATACAAAGTTTTATAAACTAATCTTGACATTTTAAATACCTATTTTAAAAAGTAACCATTATAGGTTCAACAGTATTTATTCTTACCTCATTCTTTTCATAAATATGGTATATTTATTGCTGAAATTTGTGAGTCATTGAATTAATGGTTTATTTCATAAAATCAAAAGGGAAATAGTTACCTTAAAAGCTGTTGGGAGCTAAGTTGTATTAAAGATTGTATTTTAAGGAAAACATATGATATATACGGAAGGGCATTTTAAAAAATTCCTTTTCAAGACTATGCAGAAGAAAAAAGTTTAAGCACAATACAGATTAATTAGTGCATCAATTATATAGATGGATTAATAATAATTATATATTTTCTTTTAATATTTTTTAGCTCAGGGGAATATTAATATGTTTATGATAACCAGCTAGAGATCTATATCAATGTGATTGTAGCCATTATAGTCTATTAAATTTGTGTTGATATTGCATATAGTGTTTTTTTAATATACTTTATTGATTATGGTATTGTTACGGAAAATAATGACTCTGGCGCGATTTGGGGTGATGGAGTGAGGCTTTATTACACGCACGGACCCAGAGGAGGCAGTCTCCAAATTCTGGGCCCCGAACCTTGGCTGAGCAGGGCTTTTATTGCTCTCCAGACACCCTATCCTATGTGGTAGAAGTAGCAGGTACAGAAGCTGATGCAAAAATAACTCTAGGGTTGAGGTGTCCTTGAGGAGTCTTTATCAGAAGCTGGGTGTTCAGAAGCCAAAGTGGGAGTTAGCTGCTATGTACAGAAGCCAAAAACGGGAGTTAGCTGCTACAGTATTACAGTTGTCCTATTTTTTTCTCCCTTTTATTCCCCTCTGCCCTACACCCACCGCCCCCCCCCCCCCACCAGTATTCCCCCGATTAGCTCATGTCCATGGGTTGTACATATAAGTTCTTTGGCTTCTCCATTTCCTGTACTATTCGTTATTAACCTCCCCCTCTCTATTTTGTACTTAACATTTATGCTTATTATTCCCTGTACCTTTTCTTCCATTCTCCCTTTGCCTGTCCCTGCTGATAACCCTCCATATGATCTCCCTTCCTGTGATTCTGTTCTTGTTCCAGTTGTTTGCTTAGTTTGTTTTGTTTTTGTTTTTTTAGGTTCAGTTGTTGATAGTTGTGAGTTTGTTGTCATTTTACTGTACATGTTTTTGATCATCTTTTTCTTAGATAAGTACCTTTAACATTTCATATAATAAGAGCTTGATGATGAACTCAAACTTGACCTTATCTGGGAAGCACTGTATCTGCTCTTCCATTCTAAATGATAGTTTTGTTGGATAGAGTAATCTTGGATGTAGCTCCTTGCCTTTCATGACTTTGAATATGTCTTTCCAGCCCCTTCTTGCCTGTAAGGTTTCTTTTGAGAAATCTGCTGATAGTCTTATGGGAACTTTTTTGTAGGTAACTGTCTCCTTTTCTCTTGGTGCTTTTAAGATTCTCTCTTTATCTTTAATCTTGGGCAATGTAATTATGTGCCTTGGTGTGTGATTCTTTGGATCCAGCTCATTTGGGGCTCTCTGAGCTTCCTGGACTTCCTGGAAGTCTATTTCCTTTGCCAGATTAGGGAAGGTCTCCTTCATTATGTTTTCAATTTCTTGCTGTTCCTCTTCTCCTTCTGGCACCCCTATGATTCAGATAGTGGAATGTTTAAAATTGCCCTGGAGGTTCCTAAGCTTCTCCTCATTTTTTTAAAAATTTTTGTTTCTTCATTCTGTCTGGTCGAATGTTTATTTCTTCCTTCTAGTTCAAACCATTGATTTGAGTCCCATTTTCCTTCCCTTCATTGTTGGTTCCCTGTGCATTTTCCTTTATTTCACTTTTCATAGACTCCACTTTTTCCTCTATTTTGCAACTCTACTCAACCATTTCTGTGAGCATTCTGATTACCAATGTTTTGAACTCTGCATCTGATAGATTGGCTGTCTTTTCATTGCATAATTCTATTTTTGGAGCTTTGCTCTGTTTTTTCATTTCAAAGAACATATTCTTTTGTCTCAGCTTGCCTGTTTGTAATAAGGATGGAGCCTTAGGTATTCGCCAGGGCTGGGCAACCCAGGTTGCTGCGTTGTGGCACTGTATATGGGGGGAGGGATCTGAGAGGGAACAATGCTGCTTTGTTGGCTCACTGCCAACTTTTAGTCGCTTCCTCGTGACCTGCAAGCAATTGGGCCCTTCTAATGCTGATTCCTGGGTGGCTGGGTTTGTGTATGTTCTATGACCCTGTGGGTTTTTCCAATGAACTCTCCTGTGAGGCTGGGAGTTTGTCCCGTTGCTGGAACCCCCACAGGTTTTTACAGCCAGAGTTTTTGAGGCTTTAGTTTCCCTGCACTGGAACCCTGGATTGTGTAGTCTGTCTCGCTCCCCACTTGTTTCTCCCAGTTTATCCTCATGCAAATGTGGGACTGCCAGCCACCTCCGCCAGTTGCCACCCGCCCTGGTCCTCCAGCTGCCGCATTGCTGCTTGTCCTCTGTGCCCTGGCTGCCTGAGTCTGTCCCTCCTACTGGTCTGATTGAGTGTTTCTTCTTTAACTCCTTGGTTGTTGGACTTCCATACAGTTCAATTTTCTGGCAGTTCTGGTTGGTTTTTGGTTTTAAATTTGTTGTCCTTCTTTTGGTTGTGCGAGGAGGCACAGTGTATTTACCTTCATCTTGGCCAGAAGTCCTTCAGTGAGTTATTTCTTTTGGTTATTATATTTTCTAGTTATAAATGTTTCATTTTTAATGATATCTCTTTCTTTGTTGAGATATCCTATTACTTCATTTATTTTAAGGGATTTATAATTGCTTATTGAAGCACTTTATGATGGCTGCTTTAAAATCCTGGCCAGATAAATCTAATTTCTGATTCATTCTTATACATTTTAAAGGAAAACAGTATTTAAATAACGATGAATCATTAGTTGCTTCAATCTTCACGTCCACTTACACTATGTGCTAAGTGCTTTTGCATGAATTATCTCATTTAATATGTATTACAGTCTTATCAGGTACTGTATGAGGCAGGAGAGGCTGTCCGTGCTACAGTAACAAATAGTGCCGAAATTATAGTGGCTTAACAGAGAATAGATTTATTTCTGAGTAGATTCAGTGGTGTAGGGAGAGGAAATTATGTCATCAACAATACAGAAATGTCATCGTTTTCTGTAGAGTGTTTTCCTGTTTACGTATGGATCAGTGTACCATGGAATACTTTGGTCATACAGTTGGAAACTGAAGCAGCTCTGTTTCATAGAGAAGTGTGTTTTTTAAAACTCTGCTTATTTTGAATAGGTTCTTGGTATGTTGTTTATGTAGAAGTATATTTTACCTTTTAAAAGAGTTTAGTGTGTTGTACAGAGAATTTTGCAGTAGAAGCATCAAATGGTTAGCCTAATACTTCAAGATTAAACTTGTACTGCACAGAGAAGAATAACAAGGGAAAACCAGGCTGAAGAGGGATAATAAGGAAATAGAGGAGTGTACCTAATGGACATTGATAGGTAATAAGGTCTGCTTTGTACCAGGTATGGGTTCCAGTGACCTTTTATTATTTGTGAAAGCAACTGAGTAGTTAAACTAAGGCTTATTCTGCTTGTAGTGTGTTCCTTTGTAGCAAAGATTGCATATTGCATATAAATTACAATACCCCTTGTCTGGACCATGGCATGTAATAACAGAGACTTAATTAGTGTTACCTCTGTATTTGTAACTTTTGTTAATAAACATACTCCCTGAATAGATGACCATTAGTATGTGGCTTAGTTCTTGCAAATATCACAAATAGAGGCCTTTAATATGTTATATATATTAATTTCTATAAACCAAATGGACTGACAAATAGCTATTTAAAATAAACCTGCATGCAATTTATATGAGAAATTAATATTAAAATGCTACTTCTAGATGCATCAAGTTACAAGGAGTGTTTTTAATCAGTTTTGTTAAAGTGAAAATCAATCATTATGAGAAATCAGTAGATAACTTTTTTTAATCAGAACATGTATCACACAAAAATAATTTATTTATCTTTGCTGGTGGGTAGAACATTGTGAATCATTTAGTGAAACATAAATGGATTCTTTACATATATTAGTTTTAATAAACAAACTTAGAGCAACTGGTAACTAAAATGGTAAGGTGCCTTGTTAGGAGATTGATTGCTGAGAAAAAGGACTGCAGAATTATTATATATTCTTCTAAATACATTTGAATTAAAAATTTGCTGTTTCATTTAATGAGCTATTAATATTAACAGGTTCTGCTGATTATTGCATCATTTAGGCATGGATAAACATTCCCTTTGAAGCATATGTTATAAAAATTATTTGTTTGGAAACTTAGTAGAAACTTTCTGGATGCCGTACAGATTTGTGAACCTGTATTTCTGTCATTTGTTAGAGATTGGAAAGATAAACATGACTCTGGTATGATATATCTTTGAACAGAATTTAATTTCACTACCTAGGAGAAAAATTATTTAAGCAGTCGAAAATAGACTGATTGATTATTATTTTATATATTCAGCAAATATTTATTGAGTACTCTCATCTCTGCGTGCTAACATATACCAGTATTTGATGAAGGAGGAAGATAATAGGCAAAAACATATATAGTTATATCAGGTGGTGATAAATGTTGTAGATAATTAAAAAATAACATTGGTTAAGAGGTCTATAGAGTGGGCTGAGGAGGTACTGTTTGTCCTGGTCAGGTAATGCCTCTCTAAGAAGACATTTGAGTAAATATCTGGGGGAAAGGCCTTGTAGGTAAGAGCAAGAGCAAATGCAGTATTGTCAAGTGGGATCATGCTAGACATCTTTAAGAATGTGACTGGGGCTGGAGCTGTGTGGTAGGGAATGAAGTAATGAGTGGCCAAGAACATAGAGCCTGTAAGTCAATTACAGATTTCAGTTTTTACTGTGAGTAAGATGGGAATCCACTGGAAAGTCATTGTTTTAGTAAGATCACTCTGGGTACTGTTTGAAAAAAAAAAAAAACGGGTGGGAGAGGCGGCAAATAGGAAGCAGCACAATCAGGAGGCTTTGGTTGAACTCTAGGTAGAAGTGATAAAGGATTTAGGATATTTTGAGGTGAAGTCAATATATTTCCTGTCTAGGAGGTGGACGTGTAAGTGAAAGAGGAATCAAGGCTGACCTACTTGAAAGATAGAGTGGTTAACTGAGATAGGTGAAGACTGGCTATAACTGATTTTGACATTCAGGGTGAGGTGTTGGTGGTGGGGGGTATATTAGGAGTTTCAATGTGGATATTTTAAGTTGGAGATGTCAGTTAGACATCCAATGGGAAATGTTAAGTAGGTAGTTGGGTAAAGAATACTAGTGCAGGTCTGACCTGGAGAGAATTTGAGTCAGTATTTAGATGGTGTTTAAAACCATGAAACTGGATTGAGATCATTTAGGGCATGAGGTCAGGTGTATGAGGTCTGATGCCTGATCATCAAGGGTATTGCAGCATCTGGCTCATGACAGGAAATCGGCACAGGAGACTGAAAATGAGTAGTCAGTGAGGTAGGAAGAGAACAGAATGAGAGTGATGTCCAAGAAGGTGAGGGTGGAATGCATCTCAGAAGAAGAGCATGGTCAACTGTGCAAAATGCAAAATGCTCCTGAGAGGAGCAGAATGCTCCTTAGATGAGATTCAGGGATATATCCTTGGATCTGCAAAGTTGAGGCCATTGGTGATCCTCACAAGAGCAGTTGTGGTGACTCATGATGTTTAGGGTGCTGGTAGGACCTGACTGGAATGGGCACAAGAGAGATTGGGTTGGCAAAATGTTTTTGATACTCTAGGAAATTCTTTACTGTGTATTTTCAAATCGTGACATCTAGAATGCTCATAAGGGACACATTTGTTGAATAACTGTTAAAGGAGGTAATATGTATTTAGCACTATGCCTGTTTTAGAAGGTATTCTAAGCATGTGGTTGATGCTGTTTTATTATTTGTCCAGTTCTATGCCAGGTACTTTCATGAGGGCAGGGACCCTGTCACTATGGTCTCACTAGCAGAGCTGCTCATGAGTGAATAATGGATCGATTTCAGTAATTCTCGCAACAACTATATGAAACTAGCATTATGTCTTTATTTTAGGAATGGTGAAACTGGGGTTTTGAGAGTCCCTTCATCAAAAATAGATATCAAGGACCACTCTGGCCTTCTCACTCAAGCAGAGAACTGTTTTATTCCTTGAAAGTATTTTGATTTAATTTAGGGACAAACAAGTTAGAACTGGCTTTAGCTTAGGGTTTGGCTTGGGGTATCCAGTTCCATAGCCCACCATTATTTTTATTCTCTCTGATTCTTATACTACTCTTAGTAATGGCAGAAAATTGGTTGGCAAAATAATGGCCTCTCCAAGATGCCTATGTTTTAATTCCTAGGATCTGTGAATATGTTGTTTTGTGGCAAGGGAAATTATGGTTGCAGATGGAATTAACTTTATTAATCAGCTGACTTTAAGATAGGGAGATTATCCTGGATTATCCAGGCTGGGCCAGTTTAGTCACCAGGTCTTTACCAGTAGAGGAGGGAAGTAGATAGAGTTCAGAGTGTTGTGATTAAGGACTCAACTCACCCTTGCTGGCTTTGAAGGTAGAGAGGGAGGAGGAGACTCAGACAAGCAATGCAGGTGGCTTGTAAAAGCTGGAAAAGTCAAGTAAACATATCATCCCCAAGAGCCTCCAGAGGAATGCAGATTTCTAGCCCAGTGAGATCTGTATTGGACTGTAAGACAGCAAATTGGTGTTGTTTTAAGCCACTGAGTCCACTGTAATTTGTTATAGCAGATATGGAAAACTAATACAGTAAATAATCTTGTTCCCTTAGCACTTTTCATTAGGCTTTATTTCTCAGGGTTTGGGAATAAAGTACATCCAACAAGGGAAACATACCAAAAATAGTTGTACTGAAACTGCTGATACTGTCAGGGGCTATATTTTTAGAAAAAATGTGTGTCTCTTTTTCAATAATTGTTCAAGAATGTTGTTTAAATGATAATCACACTTGACAATTAGGGCTTGATTGTTTGCTGTCAAGACTTTAAGGGATTTCTTTCTCTGCAGCCTGGATTTAATTTATGAAATTCTATTTAGACTTTCCACATTTAAATTCTTATGTGAGATGACTAAACTATATGTTTCTTTCCTTTGATATACTTTGGGAGTTTTGATATCAAGATTTAAAAATGATTGAGAAGTTTTTAATATCTCCTTGTTATGTGACAGGTTAAATAGCTTACAAATTTTCTATTCTTTGAGCGTTGTTAATAGAACTTGCTGCTAAAACTGTCCAGGCCTTTCTGCAGGAGATAAGCTATAGTATTTTGACTTTTCTTAGTTTATTCTGTGGTCTTTAAAAAGTGTTCATCCTTAGACTTATTAATTACTCAGTGTTCTATTTTATTAATGCATTTTTGCTTCAGCCTTGTTAGAGTTCTTTGGTTCCCTGCCGTGCCCATCTTCCTGGTATCAGTGTTCTCTTGCTCCTGCAGTGGTTATGGCAGGGACTCCTAGACCATTGATAATGCAGTGCCCAGCTATTAGGGACTGGTGCCTCTGCTAATAGAAGAAAGATGTAGACAATTGGTAGCCCCAGCTGAAAGTGTTGGTGTGGAGAAACAATGGGCAAGGCTGCTGACAGTCACCTCCTTTTGAAGGACAGGGCCTAAGGGGTGTGGTGGGTATCTGCTCAGTTGAGAGAGGCAGGCTCCAAGTTTTGAGTGTGGAGGGTTGATAGAAAGCATCTTTCTACCTTTTGTTCAGGTGATTTATGTTTTCATCAAACAAATCAAGATGTGTCATGAATTCTAATTCATATTAAACATAAGTATTAGATTCTCCTTGATTTTGATAACCATTTATCTTAATTTTTATTACTATTGTAGGTTTTTATCTTTATTTGTTTCTTCATAGAAACTTTTGAGAAGCTGACAGAGGCTTTGTTGGGAGTGGCCAGCAAAGTGCTTCTTTGCACCTGGATTATGAATGCACAATTGAAAATGCTTCGGAGGTATTTAATCTCCTCTAAAACATAAAATAATCCTGAGAATTGTAGCATTTTCTTTTTATGTGAGAATAAACATATACATTATAAATAAATGTAAATTTTCACGAAAATTTAGTTTGTACGACCTCTTTGCTACTGATGTTAGAAGATGATGATAGTTTCATATCTGTACATTTATCTATAATTCTAATTTGTACTGTTGCAAAATAGCCACCCCCTTCCCTTTGATACCTCCACCTCCCTGTCTGTAAAATACCACATAGTTCAGATGATCTTTGAGGTTCCTTTTGGCTGATACTGTATGATCTGAATTTTCCTGCTTGGAAATCTCAATGAGAGTATCTTTGAAAAGTTTCTTACTAAGTAATTTGGTCTGTTGTCACTAGGGACCATCTTTTGCTGTGTAGAATGTGCACTTTTTTGCTCAAATTTTTGAGGGAAAAATAAGGGTGTGCATTATACATGGGTATAATGATTACATACCATGGGTGCAGTAATGGGTACAACAATCACGTGTGTAATATGCACAAAAAAAGTGGGTGTACATTATACACAGGGGCACATTATGCACAGCAAAATACGATACTTTTGTTTTCACTGGTCTTTATTAGGTACCCATAGTTTTGTTAGGAGAAGTTCAGAACAACGAAAAGGCATAAACCCTGCTTCTAAAGGATATTGTGATCACCAAGGCATATTGAGAAGAAAGGAAAAGAGTGTTATGTTGGCTTTAGTGGTGGGAATTATCCACCTGAGTGGCATATCTGGAAGATTGGTAAGGTTTTCCAAATGGCTGAAGAAAATGAAAAGCTTATTTGCTTTTCTCTCTCTCTGTCTTTTTTATCTTCTATATATTCTTATTGCTTTCCCAATATAAAATAAATGATGGGAGTAGATCCTGTTTATGGTATTTGGCTTAGGGCATAGGAACCTTCACCTTATTTTTCCTCCTTCAATTGAACATGAAATTCTGATACTACAGGGCAAAGGAGAGTCCAGGGTTTGTGAAGACTGCATATCTTGTGAATCTTAAGTAGAACTCTTCAATTACTATAGGCTCAACTTTTTCTCACTTGTCCAATTGAACCACTACGGTAAGGAAAGCAGCTTTGGGAGATTAGCATCTTAGTTCAGTTGATAAAAGGTTTTGAAGAGGATGCTGAACAATGGCTTTAAAAACAATATTTATTTTTGTCATATACTTATTTCTGTAATAAATATAATACATGTTTATTTTAGAAAATTTAGAAAATATTGACAGTAGCTCACAATAGTGATTTTATTTGCTGTCTTCTGGAATGATCACAACCCCATGATATGGGTCCTATTATCATTTCTATTCTATAGATGGAGAAACTGAAGCATGGAACATTTACTGTGGTTTTGGTAGTTATTCTGATTCTCCACCACATATGTATATAAATTTCTTCAGTAAAACTTGAATCATGCAACACAGGTTTTGTGACCTGTGTTTTTTACCTAATAAAATGTTTGAGAACATTTCTCTTTGTTATTAGTCTTTGAAAATATATTTTAGTGTCTGTACAATATTTAATCTTGTGAAATTTATTTAACCTAGGGTTTCTCAGCCTTCTCATTATTGGCCACATAATTTTTTTGTTCTGGGAGATTGTCCTCTACATTGTAGGATGTTTAGCATCATCCCTGGCTTCTACCCACAAGATGTCAGTAGTACCATCTTTTCCTACTCAGGTATGACAACAAGTATGTCTCCAGACATTGCCAAATATATGTCCCAGGAACACAAAATAATCTCCAGTTAAAGACCACTTATTTAACCATGTGTATTTTATGCTTTTTAAAATAATACATGGATACGAATAGACTCATTATGACTTTTCTCTCTATATGATAAAGTAGACCCATATCATCCAGGTTACATTTTCTAGCTCCTAATTTTAGCTAATTTGGGGGGTTAATATGTTTTCAGTAATAGTAACATTGCTTGAAAACCAAGAATTTAATAACATTATTTGCATTCATATATGAATGTAATTGCTTACCTGTCACCAGTCTGAATAAAAAGGCATCCTGGGAGTTTTGACCACAATTGTTTTATTGTAGATGAATTCCATTATTTCTATGTCACTTTCTTAAAAAGTTTGGTCATTGAAGCAGCTAAATACCTTGTATTATTAATGGACACCAGAAATTACTCTCTCAGTGTATTTATGTAATTTTCTTGATATCTTTTGACATTTTAGAAGGATATATAAAGCCATCTTTCTTACCAGGCAATCATTTTTTTTGTGTAATTAAAATCATCTTTCTGTAATAGTACTATTACCTACAATAATTTAATAGTTGAACTTGCCCTTTTTAGGAAGTGCTGTTCATTTGTGGGAGTAAGGAGGGGTGGTGGTAATACAAAGCTAATTAAAGTCTTCATTTGTCCTTAATTAATTTTGAATCTTAACATGTAGGGTCTTTTTTATACAGATTTCCTCATCATAGAGCTCTTCTACTTTTTATGGAAAAGTTCAAGGTTGATACATTTGCAGATGACCTATGTTGCCCATGTACATTTATTGATACCATTATAGTTTCAAATAAATATTTATTTATATATGATTTATACAATGGTAGGTAGTTGTTTTTGACTATGTTGACTTTGTTGATAGTACCATGTTATAGAGATCTGTTATTAAAAGTTTGTTAGTTATGTTTTTGAGACTCAATTTGAATGTGATTGACTTACAGTATAATTTCAGTTATGATTTTTTAAAAAAAATCTTATTTGTATTTGACACTAAATTTTTGTTGTTGTTTTCCCTCTATTTTTTCTAATAGTGATCAGAAAGAAATATTTTAGGATGTCATGGAGTATGATTTGTAAAAAGAAAATTTTTAAATTCAATTTTTCTAAAATTCAAATGTTCTGATATTAGACTTTAATGACTTTTTTATATCTTAAACTTAAAAAGTTGACTACTAATTTGAAAATTGCAGTTTTCCTTAAGGTAATTAGAATTCTTGGGAGAATGTTCTAGAGGAGGAAAAACTTTATTTTGTACCTTCATATCCATGTTTGATTATTAGTTTGCTTTTTATTAATACTTGGATTTTCACTGTGGAAGTTTAAATTGCATCTTCTTAACAATAAGAATTCTGTCTAATATGTCAGTGCTCCTTATTATATCGAGCGTTAAAACATTGGATATTCCTTTAAAAGGATTTGTTCTAGTCAGATGTAGTTGATGGTAAGAGAAGAACTAAACCATTCACCTTATTGAAATTCCTACAAGTTCAGCTGAGGTCTTTCTCATAGAGGAAACTGGGTGAGATAAAGGCCATCTCCATAGAGTGAGATTATGAATTGTCTAGGAGTGCTCAACTGGTGCTATTTTTCACTAATTTAATTGGACTTTATATCTTACTTTTCCCTTTCAGTCTGTTTAGTATCATTTTGTAGGGAAAAAAGAACACAAGACAAAACTGGATTTTAATAAATGATATCCAGAGATAAGAATTTAAGTTCTATGTATTAATAGTAACAATAGAAAATTTGGCGATCTTCTGGTTAATCTCCAGAATTCATGTGACACACATTTTTAAAAAGTAAAATCCAAGTGTTTATTTGGACTATAATAATGATTTTTCAAATGTACTGATGTGTGGAAGATATGGATAAAGTTAAGACAGCATGAAAAATTGGTCATAGACACAAAAAATATTCTTGTACACAAATTTGAAATTTTCAGATGAAAAATGCAATATTCTTGAGGACCCTGTCCATGCAAATTTATCCTTTGGTGTATCCTTTGACACGAACCACAGCTCCTGGGGTCTGCGATGTTATGGATGAGACAAGACAAATTCACATGGACTACCGAGTCCTGTGGAGGAAAAGGGACAGCATGGTTTCTCTCTCAAGAGGAGAAAAGCCTCGGAGTGCCTTGGCTACTCTCTCAAGAGGAGAGCTCCCTGACTCTTGCCTTGAAAGGCTTTTATTGCTTTTCTGGCACATTACATGATGATCCTCATTTACTATGTGCAGGTTTGCTTTAGGTGGTTACCTTTTATAGAAAAAGGAGAGGATGCCGCTAATCACCACGTAACAGAAGAAGGATATTTGTAAATGTAAAAGGAAGAGTGGTTGAACTGGTTACACTTGTCCTTGGAAGGTTTAGCACAGATTTTAGGAAGTTACTTTAGGGATATGTAGTAAACATTTGCTGCCTCAATTCAGGGTAAGGGAGTTTTAGCAAAAGCAAGTCTCATAGCATTCTAGGTACAGTGCAAGCCTGATTCCCCATGGGAGACCCTATCTGTAGGCGTGGGTCCTGTGCATCTCTGAGTGGGAGCTGGGCCCACATCCTGCAGAATGGTCTCCTATAGTTAGTAACAAAATTATTTAATTGCTTTAATTTGTTATCCCAAAAGTAATTTTTTTGTTTTTTAAGTTCAAAATTTAGTAAGAATAACTATGATAGGAAATTTATTTTCAGAGTGTTCTAGAATCCTATTCAATGGTTTAAAGGACTTTTCTTGAATTAAAAGTGCTGTACACTCAGTAGTGGAAATCTATGTTAGTTGATTGTTTTGAAAGGAAAGCTACAAATTTTTCTAGTATGAGTAAGTGCCACTCTGTTCTTATCTTTGCTTAGCTGCTAGTTAGTACTATTCCACTAGGTTGTCTTAGAAACACAGTTAACTGACATCTCAGTTCGTTGATGGTTTTATTTGTATGTTTGCACAATTATTAACATTTAACAAAAATTATGATTTGCTTTTTAACACTGGTGGTTTTCCATGGAAGATCAAATTGTATGGGAGCCTTTTTTGTATTTAAATTTTGAATAAAGTGAAACTATTAAATCTGCTTGATTTTTAAAAAATGTTTTTTATTTAAAATGTGATATATAGTCTGCAGCAGTAGAATAACCTCTGTGAATTGTATTTTTGAATCACTTTCCATTTTCTTTGTTTACAGCTAGCAGAAAAAACCTTAAAAATTCACCTTTAGCCTGCTTTTAACATAACATAAAAGATACCTGTCAGAAAAGTGTGAAATGCTATATCAAATGCCTAATATTGAAGTTTTCATTTTATTTATGGTTTTTGAAGCCTGGCACAAATACGTTAGTGAACTGTGTTGTGAAAGTATTTTTGTACATTTATGTGAGAGGAATTATTTAGTTTCCAATTGTAAATAAGACAGGCAAATGTTATTTACAGTAAGTTTATCTAATGGTCCGTGGATGAGTGCTTTTATGCAAAATAGTCAAGAGGCTAGAATTAACTTTTCACATTGGATGCACATTTGATGTCCTGACTTGAGCAACATGTGACATCTTATTATAAAGACTACCATTCAAGATTCAATTTGTATTTACTACATTTACTTCAGAATGCACACAGTGTTTTTGCCACGTTTAATGTTAACTTTGTAATGATTTCTATTTTTTGCTCGTAGGTACATAAATAGAAGTGTCTATTTGTCACTTTTTGTGACTTTTCCTTTTTCTAGGTTCTTTAGACTTGGTTAATTAGCTATTTCATGTTTTAAGAACATGTCGCTTTTTGACAGGTCACAGTTCCTTGGGTTGGGTTAATTATCGTTAGTTATTTTTCAACTTATTTCTTTTATTTTATATTTTAACCCTCACCAAGGTTATGTTTGTTGATTTTAGAAAAGAAAGGAGAGAGAAAAGGAAGGGAAAGGGGGAGACCAAGAAAGAAAGAGGAAGGGAGAGAGAAAATAAGGGGTGGGGGGAGAGAGTGAAAAAGAAATACTATTTTGTGAGAAACAACAATCAGTTACCTCCCACGCATGCACCAACCAGGATTGAACCCTCAGCCTTCTGCCATATGGCATGAACTCCACCAACTGAGCCAACTGTCCAGGACATTAATTTTTAAAAGAAATACAGGTCTTGACTCCTGCTCAAGATGGAGGTATAGGTAAACATGGCTTGCCTACTCGCACAACCACAACAAAATTACAACCAAACTATAGAAAAAACCATCATGTAGAACTGTCAGAAATCCAGTAAAATGGAAGTCCAACAACTACAGAATTAAAGAAACCACATCCATCCCAAATAGTAGGCATGGCAGACATGTGGAATGGGCTGGTCTCATATCCATGTATAGTGGATACATTTTTGGGTGGGGTATATTGGGAGTGAGGAGTCCCAACCCCACACCACATCCCCCGTGCTAGGGAAATAAGTTCCCATAACTTCTGGCTGTAAAAACCAGTGGGGTTTGAGTTAGTGAAGGGAACTACTGGATTCCCAAGAAGTGCCTCTTAAAGGGACTGAACAAGCACTTACTCAGACTCACTCCCTCTGAGCTTCAGCACTGGAATAGCACCTTGAAAAGCACCAGTAACATATGGGGAGGAACTGAAGTGTCTGGCATAATGGTGAAAGCAAGGGGACAGATTTCTCTAAGACAGAAAGGTGGACACAGGCCATTTTTCCTTTTCTGAAGCCTCCCTTCAAAGAACCACAGAGCCAGCAGGGGATGCCATATCTGTTACTCCATCTACCTGGCTACCAGTGTTTGCTCCTGCCCTAGAGATCCTCTGAGGCTCTGTCCCACCCAGCTTACAGGCCCACCCAAGCTGTTAACTGTGGCTTTTCTTTTTTTTAATATATTTTATTGATTATGCTATTACAGTTGTCCCATTTCCCCCCTTCACTCCCCTCCACCCTGTACACCCCCTCCCACCCACATTCCCCCCTTTAGTTCATGTCCATGTCTCATAAGTTCTTTAGCTTCTAATTTTCCCACATTCTTGCCCTCCCCCTGTCTATTTTCTACCCACCATCAATGCTACTTATTCCCTGTACCTTTTCCCCCCCTCTCCTCCTCCCACTCCCCTGTTGCTAACCCTCTATGTGATGTCCATTTCTGTGGTTCTGTTTCTATTCTCCTTGTTTGCTTAGTTTGCTTTTGTTTTTGTTATAGGTGTGGTTGTTAATAACGGTGAGTTTGCTGTCATTTTACTGTACATGTTTTTTATCTTCTTTTTCTTAGATAAGTCCCTTTAACCTTTCATATAATAAGGGCTTGGTGATGATGAACTACTTTAACTTGACCTTATCTGAGAAGCACTTTATCTGCCCTTCCATTCTAAATGAAAGCTTTGCTGGATAGAGCAATCTTGGATGTAGCTCCTTGACTTTCATGACTTGGAATACTTCTTTCCAGCCCTTTCTTGCCTGGAAGGTCTCTTTTGAGAAATCAGCTGATAGTCTTATGGGAACTCTTTTGTAGGTAACTCTCTTCTGCTGTCTTGCTGTTTTTAAGATTCTCTCCCTATCTTTAATATTGGGTAATATAATTATGATGTGCCTTGGTGTGTTCCTCCTCCGGTCCAACTTCTTTGGGACTCTCTGAGCTTCCTGGACTTCCTGGAACTCTATTTCCTTTGCCAGATTGGGGAAGTTCTCCTTTATTATTTGTTCAAATAAGTTTTCCACTTGTTGCTCTTCCTCTTCTTCTTCTGGTACTCCTATAATTTGGATGTTGGAACGTTTAAAGATGTCTTGGAGGTTCCTAAGCCTATCCTAATTTTTTTTTTTTTTTTGAATTCTTGTTTTTTCATTCTTTTCCGATTGGTGTTTGTTTTTTCCTTCTGGTCCACTCCATCGATTTGAGTCCCAGTTTCCTTCCCATCACTGTTGGTTCCCTGTACATTTTCCTTCATTTCACTTTTTTCATCTAATTTGCGACCAAATTCAGCCAATTCTGTAAGCATCCTAATCACCAGTGCTTTAAACTGTGCACTAATAGGTTGGCTACCTCTTTGTTGCTTAGTTGTATTTGTTCTGGAGCTTTGATCTGTTCTTTTATTTGGGCCTTTTTTTTTTTTTTTTTTTTTTTTTTTTTTTTTTTTTTTTTTTTTTTTTTTTTTGTCTTGATGCACTTGTTATGTAGTGAGGGGCGGAGCCTTAGATGTTCACTTGGGCAGGGCAGCCCAGTCACTGGGTTGCGATGCTCAACGTGAGGCATGGGTCTGAGAGGGAACAGTGCTGCTTGCTCTGCTCTCAGCAGGCTTTCAGTCACTTCCTCCACTACCCACAAGCAAATTGGGCCCTTCTGGTGCTGATTCCCATGCGGGTGGGTTTGTGTACATTGTAGGATCCTGTGAGTCTCTCCAACAAACTCTCCTGTGAGTTTGGGAGTTTCTCCCGTCACCTCAATCTCCATCGGTATTTTCAGTCGGTGTTTTGAGGCTTTATTTCCCTAGGCTGGGACCCTGGGTTGTGCGGTCTGTCTTCCTCCCCAGTTTCGCCTGGCTTATCTGTGGGTGGATGTGGGACCCCGGGGTCCTCCAGCCACCTTATACACTGTGCCCCTCCACAATCTGCTGCCTTGCTGGGTCTGCCAGCCACTGCTTTGCCACGATCCCTCTCTGTCCTGGCTGCCCGACTCTGCCCCTCCTACCGGTCTGGATGAATGTGTCTACTTTAACTCCTTGGTTGTCAGACTTCCATGCAGTTCAATTTTCTGTCAGTACTGGTTGGTTTTTTTTTTGTTTGTTTTTAAATTGTTGTTGTCTTTATTTTGGTTGTGTGAGGAGGCACAGTGTGTGAGCCTACACCTCCATCTTGGCCAGATGTCCTAACTGTGACTTTTCCATATGAATGCTGGTCATGGCTCATGCTTCATAACTTCCTAAATCCTCTCAAGCTACAGCCAGCCTCAGTGAGCCTCAAGGCCCCATATATCTTGCTAACTGGCCCCAGGCTCAGCACTAGCATCAGCCAGCCTATGTTCACAGCTTGGCTTTGTTGGGAACCTCCAAGACAAGCACAAGTAGTAGCCATCTGACTGCTTTGTAGCTCATGCAAGGTGGTCTGGGCAAAACACAGGAGAGGGCTGACCTTGGTCTGCACCACCTGTGAAACCCCGCCTGCACACCCAGTGGACAGCTGGAGATCACGCAGAAGCACCACCACCCTGCCCCCACACAGCTGATCCTCCATGGAGAGCTGAGGTTGGTGGTCAGTGGTCATAGCCAGTCCTTGCAGCTCACTGGCCTGGGTAAATCCCTTGCATTGACCTGCCAACAGCAATCAAGTCTCAGGTTACAAGAGGAGGGTGTACTCAGCCCAACTTGGAGGGCACACCTCAATACCCAGGTTGGGTGATTGGGGAGGCTATGCCACTGGACCCTATAGAACACCTACTACATTAGCTCATGCCACCAAGACAGGAAGTCATAGTAGGTCCACCTAATACATAGAAACAAACAGGGAGGCTGCCAAAACAAGGAGACAAAGAAACATGGCCCAATTGAAAAAACAGATCAAAACTCCAAAAAGAGAACTATAAATGGAGATAAGCAATCTATCAGATGTAGAGTTCAAAACACTGATTATAAGGATGATCAAGGAACTCATTGAACACATCAACAGCATAGAAATGATCCTTTTGGATACAAAAGATACACTAATTGAAATAGAGAACTATTTACAGAGAAACAAACAGTAGAGTGCATGAAGCCAAGAATCAAATCAATGGTTTGGAATATGAGGAAGCAAAAAACAGCCAATCAGAACAACAAGAAGAAAGAAGAATCCAAAAAAATGAGGATGGTGTAAGCAGCCTCAAGGACAACTTCAAGTGCTCCAACATATGCTTCATAGGGATGCCAGAAGGAGAAGAGGAAGAGCAAGAAATTGGAAATCTATTTGAAAAATATAATGAAAGAAACTTCCCTAATTTGGTGAAGGAAATAGACATGCAAGTCCAGGAAGCACAGAGAATCCCAAACAAGATGAAGGCAAAGAAGCCCACTCCAAGACACATCATAATTAAAATGCTAAAGGTTAAAAATAAAGAGAGAATCCGAAAAGCAGTAAGAGAAAAGTAGTTAGTTACCTACAGCAAAGTTCCCATAAGACTGTCAGCTGATTTCTCAAAAGAAACTTTGCAGGCTAGAAGGGATTGGCAAAACTATTCAAAGTCATGAAAAAGGGAGACCTGCAGCCATCATTCCTCTACCCAGCAAAGATATCATTTAGAATCAAAGGGCAGATAAAGAGGTTCCCAGAAAAGAGAAAACTAAAGGAGTTCATCATCACCAGACCATTATTATATGAAATGTTAAAGGGAGCATATTTAAGGAAGAGAAGATCAAAACTGTAAAGAATAATATGGCAATTAATACATATCTATCAACAATTGAATCTAAAAAGCAAACTAAGTAAACCAGAAGAACAAAGACAGAGTCATGGATTCGGAGGCATTTCGATGGTTGCCACATGGAGGAGAGGTGGGGGAATTGGTGAAGAGATGAAGGATTAAGAAGTACAAAAGGTAGTTATAGAATAGCCATGGAGAGGTAAAGTACAGTGTAGGAGATGAAGTAGCCAAAGAGCCTACACATGACCCATGGACATGAACAATGGTGTGGGGATTGCCTGAAGGAATCAGGGATGCTGGGTGCAGGGGGGGAAGGGAGAATGATTAGGACAACTGTAACAGCATTATCAATAAAATATAATTTAAAAAAATAGTATAGTCTTTTTTATAACTGCTTATTACATGCACATTTGTTGCTAGTAGTTCTTAAAGATATTCTTGGAAAGTTAATAGTAGTTAACATTTTCTTTGATTTTAACACTCTTTCTAAATAAACATCTAATAGCTTATATATGCTTGGAGAAGAAAAATTGGCAGCTCATCATATGCATGGCATACTGATTTATTTTTAACCAGGTTTATTGCTCTTAAAATGTAATTACTACTTTTGTAGCTAGACTACACAGTTGCCTCTGATGGATGACCCTTGCTTCCTATTATTCCTGTCCTGTATCGTCCCTTTTCACTCTGAATCATGGCTGACCTGTATGATCAAAAAATATTGCTAAAGTGTCAGTGTACGACCTCTGAAGCCAGGTCATATATGACATTGAGGTTTTCAATTTGCTGTTTCTTGGATCACTTACTCTGGGAGAAGTCACTTCTATGGCCTGAGGACACTCATGGGGCCCTAGGGAGAGGTCCATGAGGCAAAGAACTATAAATATAAACCCTCCTGCTAACAGCCAGTACCAGCTTGTTGACCATTTGAGTGAGCCATCCTGGAAGTAGATACTCTACTCCCAGTCAGGCCTTCAGATGGTTCATACCTCAGCTGGCATCTTGCCTAGAGTCCCATGAGAGACCTGGAGTCTGAATCACCCAGCTAAGCCACTTCTGTGTTGCTTACCAACAGAAACTATATGAAATAATATATATTTGTTGTTTTAAGTCAGTAATTATTAGTGTAATAATAACAGCAATAGAAGGCTAATGCACCTGCTAAATAAACACATTTTAAAACATTTTCTGTTTATCCCATAGTTCATATTATTTGTAGTCATAAAAATTGTGGAGGGAGGCTTCTGTTGTGATTTGTAGCATTACTTTCATAGGAGATTGGGTAGTGTATTACTCAGAGCAATGACTTTAGAGCATTTATAACTGAATTTGAATTTTGTCATTGGGTGTGTCTTGATGAAATTACTTAAAATTTCTGGTCATTAGTGTTTACTGAAAATTTTAAAAATAAAATGAATATGCTTAAATCTCAGTAGTATTTTTTAGTCAGTATCAAATAAGATATCTGACATTAAGCTTATGGCATAATGTTTGATATGTGTTATCCTATCCCCTTATGCACAAATTAGCCTCTTTCCATGAGAAGATATAGTTCTTATCCATGGAGGTGGAGACTTTTATAAGCACTTGGGTTTGCAGTCTCTTCCTAGTGTGTCCTATGAAGTCTTAAGATCTTCAGTAGGCCCAGCACTTCTTACTCTGAGTCACTTTTTCTTTATAATATGATGTACCTTGTGATTTTCTTCATATTTTTCATGCTTGGGGTTGCAGAGCTTCTTGAATTTGTGAGTTGATACCTTTTGTTTTAATAAATTCTGAGTTGTTACTTCTTAAATGTTGTTTCTGCCTCCCATTCTCCTCATCTTTCTGAGACTGTAGTTGAAAGTATATCAAACCCTTGTACTGTGTTCCACATATCTCACACATTCTTTTATTTATTTTTTATCCATTTTTTTTCTCTAGGATTCCCTTTGAATATATTTAGACATGTTCTCCATTTCACCAATCCTGTGTTCTGCTTTGTTCATCTTCTGTTAAACCATCTGTAGAGTTCTTAATTTTACTTCTAAACTTTTTGATTCTGTGTTACAGATTATAAATCCTTGTTGAAAGTTTCTATCTTTTCATCTATTTCTCCATCTTTTCCTTTGGGGTTTTTTTTTTTTTTTGGAACATAGGTGTATTAGTCATATTAAAATTCCTTTCTGGCAACAGCCATATATGTAGGTCACCCATGGGTCTACTTTTATGGTCTTTTTTTTTTTTTTCTCTTTGATTTCTAGTCATTGGTCCTGTCTTGTAGCATACCTAGTCATTTTTTATTGAATTCTCAATATTGTAAGTGAAAATTCCAAGTTTTCTTTCTCCAGGAGTCACCCATTACTTTACTGGACAGATAGATTGGGGTTACATACCTTGTTCCAATCCGGGGTTGAACTGAGTCAAAGCTAGATTGACATTTTGGTAAGTAACTTTTTATGTGCCCTCGGACTCAAAGTTCCAATTGAAAGTCTATGGTATTCACCAGAACCTTATTTGCTGATGGCTCCTGAACATTAATTCTTATTTTGTCAGCATATTGAGGCAGCTGGTTTGTTTGCATTTTTGAGGCTTTCTGTTTAACTTTTAGTCTCATACCTCATATAGCTTTGAAAATTGGCAGTTGTTTGTGGGGAAAGTGGCTTCCTTACTCTTCCACTAGGATCTTAGCCCCTCAGGTCTCCAGTTTGTCATCCTATCCCCACAAGTACCAAAAGGTTTGCTGCTTTCCATATCCCCAGTGGTGGCCATCTTCCCAAAAAGATCTTGAGTCTTCAGTTCCTTGTACTGTACCCAGAATTGGTGAAAATCTCTAGGAAGAATGGCTATAGAATGCAAGCTTACCTCTCCATCCATTCTCCACTACCTTGGAATCTTGGTTCTTCAAGTTCAGGTTGCCCCAGCAGCCTTTTAATTGATGCCTTAGACAGATGTTGCATGTGTTTCATTAAGCCTTTCTAGTTATTCTGGACTGGAGCATTGGTATGACTCAGGCTACTTAAATACTAGCTGAAAGGTAAAGACTGCGCAATTATTTTTAAAGGAAAGGTCCATGAGTAGATTATTTTTGTGAACTTCTGCTTTGGCCAGCTTTATGCTGTCACAGGTATTGGTATGTGCACACTCTTTTTCATTTCTCATTATTAAAATAAAGTCTTATTCTGAATCATTGTATTAATTTTTATAACTATCCTGGATTTATTAATTAATAGCCATTATAGTAAATAGAGATTCCTAACTTTATTCCATAACTGTGAGGATTAAGGATGTCTTATACAGCTGTATCACAATGAGGTTAAACATATAAAGTTAGTAATAATACCTATAAAATGATTAACAAATTTTTAATGCATGAGTAGGTTTATTTGTATGAGAGTAAACAGATATTTTCTGACATAAATAAGCAATGATTGTTCATGGATTATCAGTTACTTAAAAGAAATATTAAAATATTTTTTAATGTGGAGGGGAAGCATATATTTTGCTGTATATAAAATTTCCAGTTCACTTTGATTTAATTTTTTGTAATTATATTTTCTAATTAAAATTAAAATTTGGCATATGTCTACATAGTGGGCCAGTTTTATATTTATTCTAATATGCCAGAGTTGATTAATGTTAACAGTAAGTGTATATAATCTTGTTTTCAGTCTTTGAATTTATTCTAACAGTGCAGTCTTAGAGGTTGATACATCCAGTTGGAAAAGTGAAACATGAAGATCTTAACCTTTAGCTATAGTTGTAGTTATTTATAATCATTGGAGGAACCATTTTTGGGTCTCCCTTAAGAAATATGTTTTGAATCTTTTACAATATCAGATAAATCCATGACAGCTGTTATTTTCTCTGCTTTTTGTGCAGGAAGAAGAGAGTGAAGAGGAACCTAAACTTAAGTATGAAAGGCTTTCCAATGGGGTAACTGAAATCCTTCAGAAGGATGCTGCTAGCTGCATGACAGTCCATGACAAGGTAAGATAGCTCTTGTAGAGGATTCTTCTGTTTGTCATTTCTTTTGTAAGTTTGTTTATACTTTGCAGTCCTCATGCTTTTAATGGTGATTTTTCACAGTAATTGTGTCTGCCTGCCGTTTTTCTTTCTTCTTCCTCACCATAAAAAAATCAGAACAACAACCAAAAATATTATGTGTGTATTTGTACACTCACAGAGAGCACAGTGTAAGGGTGTATGATAGAATTTAGACAACGATGGATGTGTAAGATTTATAGTAAGTGGTTCTTGGAAACACTATCACATAATTCCTCAAATCATAAGTAGTATAGTAGAAAAGTATTAAGATTAGAAACTGCGGATCTCATTGCTTTCACAAGGATAGAAGGGATTATGTTGTCAGTAATCAGCAGAAAGACTGCAAATTATTGCTTATATATTATATGAATGAATTAACTTATTCCACTGAATCTTTGCTGTAACAGCTCCCACCAAATTTCTGAGTCCCTGCTAAGTACTACTGTACTGTTTACCCATTTTGGGGCTAGAACAAAATTTGTCATGATTGGAGTATTGGAGGCAGGCAGTTTCAGTCATTGCCCAATGAGCCCTATGAGGATCCTTTATCTTTTACAAAATGCAGACTTCCATCTCCTGACTTGATCCTGTATTACTGTTAGTGTTGTTCATCCTCTTCCTTGACCCCACCCATTTCCTTTGTACTTCAAATTATATTTCATTGTAAACAGGTTTCCTGTATTCAACATATCTCTAGAACATTTGTTGTCTCTCCTTTTACTAGAAACAGCACCTTGAGATACCTGCCTTTTAGCTGCACCAACATCTATACCCTGCCCCCCCCCCCGCCCCGTTATCATGATACTATTCTGTTACTATTTTCTTGATCTTTCTGTTACTCCCTCTGGTTCTTTCACTTACTTTCCCCTCTACCTTTCCTATACATGTTGGTTATCCCAATATTTGGTCCATTGTCCACATTTATTCTAAATTTGTATTTTTCTTGATTTTAAAATTCATGATTTCTATGTTTCTGCTTTGACCTGAAACTTAGTATGTTCATAACAAACTCATTTTCTTTTCCATCTAACCTTACATTTATTTTTTATTCTCATTATCATTTGGTGGCATCACCATCTCCTTTGTCATGTAGGCCAAAACTGATTTCTTCTCCCTCTCTACCCAGTCATTCCCTAAGTCATGGTGATTTTCTTATCACCCATGCCCTAGCTAAGTCCCTAATCTTCTGTCAGCACTCAAATTTTTCTAATTTAAACTAATTTGTACCCTGGGTGCCAGAATGATCTGTTGAAAATACAGATTTTAAAACCCTTGTATGATTTTCATAATCTATTAAATAAAGTCAAGGCTCCTTAATGTGGTATGTAAGACTCTGTATGATCTTGCCTCCTGTGTAACTGGCAATAAAGGTGGTACTCTGGCTATACTGCTTGGCTATTTTTACTCATAACATCTCTTGCCTGGCTTCCAACCCATCTCAGCTGCTTAAATCCATTCCCATTCTGACCCTTCTGGTTTAGTTCAGAAATTCTTCATTTCTTCCTGGAACTAATCCATGCATGGTGAACCAATCTATTTTCCTTCAGATTTGCTTTCATTCTAGTCCATGCCTTATAGTTCTTTATACTAAAATAATCTTCCAGAAACTCAAAACTGATCTTCTAATCCTCCTTCCTAGAATTCTTCATTGGCTCCCTGATGTCTTCATGATTTGGACACATACACTCTTTCCCTTAACTTTCCTACCTTTTATCTCCATAAATATTAACACCTTCTGTTAACCAATCTTTCCTGCTCCATTGCCTGTCTCCTCCCATGGTCAAGAACTGGATGCTTCTGTCATATAAAACTATTTGTAATTTCTTGACTTTTTCTGCTATTTTCACTCCATGCCTTTGATCAAGTTGTATTCACTCTGCCTAAAATGGTCTTTCCCACAGCCAGCCACATTTGCCTAGTGTCTATTGTTCAACTCCTTAAAAGTTCAAAGGTCAGCACAGCTGTCATCTCTGATGTTCCATAAAGTCTTAGAGATATTCCATGTTAAGCAAACTTCTTAAATTTAATTATAATTAACCATTTTTTTATCTGTCCCATTGTACTGTCAGCCTTTTAAGTCATACTTACTTATGCATGTAACAGGTTAATTTGGGATTTGGCCACCTGTTGCCATATACAACCATAAAACAGATTGGTGGGGAGGGAAAAAGGTTTTTATTAACAGGATTCAAGGCTTGGGAGAGCTGAGGTCTCCCCTGCTCAAGACACAGAAATCCCCTTATACCCAAAAAGGCTAAAAACCAAACCCATTTCCAGAGGTCCCCCACATGCTTCTGTCCTTTTTGGAGCTTGAGGTGGCCACATGAACAGGTCTCCATACTCAGGCTCTGTCTTCAGTGCATGTACTTGTGGGTTTCAATGTCACCATCACTTCGTGCAACTCCCCCCCCCCCCCGCCGGAGCCAGATTGCACTGCTAGGTCACTGCAGATGGTTATCCTAGAGCCTTAGTCCTCTGGGCCCCAGCATTCAAGGCTGCTTGTGCCCTCGGGGCTGAGGAACTTTCTTAATTTACTCATCAGTGTGCTGCTCTAAGGATGAGAGATTGGAAGCAGTCCAGGTCCCATGAGCTGTGCAGCATAAGGTTGCAGCATGCTGCTGGCCCATGGCTGGTGAGGTTGACATCCTGCATACAGACGTACTTCAGACCATGCAAGCAGGGCAAGGCAAGAGCTGCAAGCTGGTCTCAGTGTTCTGTGGGGTCCTGTGAACACTCTGTATGCTACCCTGACCCAGAGCAAGGCATGAGGAAGAGAGAGTGGGCTTATGTGCACCTACCATTTTAAATTTTTCCCCCCAAATTCCACGCACTGTGGGATTGTCCAAATCCCAAATAATTCCAGTTCAGCATCTGCTGTGAGTGTCAGTTCGCACTCTACCTTTGTCCCTCCTCTGGTTGCCATGATCTGGAAGAGACTAGGAGTTTCCCAGCCATGTGCAGGACACAAGCATCTCAGCCCAGATTTGGGCTTTACACTGGGGCTCTTGGAACCTTGGTTGTTCACTGTTGCCTTGGGCAACCTCCTCTGGGATGCCTGCCCCATCTCTGGGGAAGTGCAGACTCACATGCAGCCTCAGGGTTTCTCCACTGGATTGAGGTTTCCCCTGCTCCCCAGTGATCAGTCCTGACCCCTCTGTTACATGCCAGTCACTTTTGTGTTTTTGTGTGTTGAAAGAACTATTGAATGGATTAAATAGAGAGCAAAGTGTACCTGTTTAGATTACACTTCATTATCACCATACTTAAACCAACTTGCCAAGAAGCCTGACCGTTGGAGGTGTAATATGTGCTAACTTTTAGATCATGCACTTTGATCTGAGGCCCATGTTTTTGTGTTTGTTTTTGTGAGTTTCTGGTCCAGTGGAGAGTACTTTATCTCTTAATTCTGACCCTAGCTCTGCTGTTCATTGGCTGTTTCTAGGGAAAATCACATAAACTCTCAGACTTATTTCTACTTATGTAATTAAAGGCACTCCCTACTTTGGAATATGCTATGTTAAACATAGATGACATTATATAGCTGAGCACATTTAAAATGTGCTACTTCTTGTTTCCTCTGTGGTATCCAAAGGATGGCTTATCATTTCCACTTGTTTATGTACAAAAAGCCCAGTTATTCAAAGTAAAAGCACTTATGCTAGAGGATGATTTAGAAGGATTAGATGCCCAATCTGATTGTTTGTTAAATGAATCAAGTTTCTGTAATCAAATATGAAAAGGACTAATTAAGTTATATTTATTCTTTGCCCATCCTGAATTGTAAGTGCTCCCATGTTAAAAAAAAAATTAATAGTTATAAAAACGCAAGGCTTTTAATGACTGGAAAGGTAATTACATTTAAATAATTTGTATTTACATTTGTGATTTGTGGACAATTTTACTTTTTCGTTGTTGTATTTAAGTCAAAACCATTAGCAAATATGTGACTCAATAATTTTCATAGTTAAATAAATTTTTGAAGACCTCTCCAATTGGCTTATCAAACTTGTTATTTTTTAAGCATATACAGTTATTTCTAAATGGGAATAGCAGTAATTTATCTAAGTGATGAAATATTTTTATAAACAAAAGATAGTTTGTCAAAAGCACTGTACTTTTCAAAATGATTCTAAAGTAATTATAGTTCTAGGTTAAAACTATAAAATCAAAATAATTATTTTATGTTCCCTTTCTATCTTAAATATTAAATGGATTATGTTAGTAATTTTGACAAAAGAAAAAGGAATTAATGTACCCTACATAGAACCTTTAAAACTGTAATAAAATAAAAAATATAATTGGAAGTTCAAATATGGCCTTCACAGTGGTGTCAGAGATGATCTGGTAGTAAACATTTGAAGAATCTAGTTCTCCTTAGTTTTCTAATAAACTAAACACAGTATTTATGAGGAGAATCAGTACTGTCCAGTACTTGGGGTATAATGAGGTGAAGTACTGTTTGTTTTTATTAGTGTTAAGTATTTTTTTTTTAATTAAAATATTGTCAGTGTCACTGTAGAGAAAAAATTACAACCATCTGAGTCCTGTGTTTTTGATTAGAATGTTCTTTTGCTTTGGTGAAAACATCCTGGTTTGGTTTATATATTCAAACTAATTTCCCCCCAGAATTATCCCTTGCCTTCCCTTTCCAGGGCCCAGGCATCCTGTTTTCACCAGGTTTGCTGTCTGCCATGGATGAATAATCTCCATGGCACCTGGTGCATTCAGGCAGGATTGTGCAGCAGAATCGTCATACCTAGTTATGTCTGCACACCTGATGTTTTATTAACCAGTATTGATTTTTTACCCAGGGGACTTTTTTCTTCTTGAAAAAAGGCAACCTTACAGGAGTGAAAGGCATTGCTGGGATTGAATTTCTAATGAACCCCTTCTTTCCTTTTTTGTGACTCCTTTTTAACATAGCTTTATGTTTTAAGTGCCTCAACTGTAACTTAATTTTAAGCAATTCCATTTTGATAAATCTTTTAAATCTTGACTTTCTATAAGGTTATTTTTTAAAGATTGTGCTGCTTGACTAAAATGCCTAGTAGTGCCTATAAATTAGCATTTCATTATAGGTTGCAATGAAGCATGCTCACATGCAGTGAAATACAGAGAATTTAAAAGTATTTGAGTAATGCATAAAGAAATAAAAAGGAAGAAAAATCTTGTGTCATATTTCATGTCCTAAAATTTCTTCTGTTTTGTTTGGGTTATTCAGAGAATTAAAAGAAACATGGGAGTTCTGAACTAGCTTCATATCATAAAATGAATATGTAGCTCAACAGTTATTTTGGGACAGAAAAGTATTTTTTGCATTAGAATATAAAAATTTACACTCACTATTACGTTAACTTATAGAGGCATTTTAATGCTAACTGTATAAGTACATCAGAATATTTTTCATTTCTTGAAATGGCATAAGTTTTTCTTTCTAAAAAATACTACTTTGTTGTTTGTATATGTGTGTTGAATTTTAATGATAGCACAAATTTACACATTTGTCAAAATTAAGGCAAGTTGCTTAATCATTCCCTTCTGACTTTTGAGTTCAACCTTAGGTTGGTCATGCTTTCACAACTGCATTTTAATTTGCTGCCTCAGTCTGTTGTGTACAGACCACATACACACTATTAGCTGTCAGTAGATGAGGGTCCTCATGGATCATTCTGACAGTTAGCTTGCACTATAAGGATAAAGTAGGCCCTGTTCTGTTATTTCCCTGAAGCTGGAAATGGACCATCTCCAATGATTGCATGTCTTCTAAGGCATTCCAGATCACTTACACATAGAGATTCTTGACTTTGAAAATGGTTTTATTAGTAATTGTGTGTTAATGGTACATTAGTAAACTGATCCCTTTGTTCTTCTTACAGTTTTTGGCACTGGGCACACATTACGGCAAAGTTTATTTACTTGATGTCCAGGGGAATATCACTCAGAAGTTTGATGTAGTAAGTATACAGTATAAAATAATGTGTGAGCTAAATATTATGCAAAAATTTGTGCTTTAGAATATTAGCAATTTGTTTTAATAGCATAAAGGATCTTTATCAATTAAAACAGAATGCTAAGGACATGTACTATATATATAGTTATATACCATATGTAACTCGTGACTGTTATAGTATGTCCTAAAAATTTTAAAGGTGAACTTAGAAAGAAGTCTTACGTGTATATATTGTATATTTTGACTATTTTTTTATATACAACTTTCATTTAAAAATCTACTCTTATAAATCCATTTAATTGAAATTCTTTACTTAATTATAGTCATCCATTTAAATTTAAGTGGAGCATTTAAAATACTTCTGTGTGTTCTTTTTAAATTATAATGCTGTAGAATGTCTAGGTGAAATGTTATTAAAAGAGAAAAACCTTCATTAGTGAACAGTGGTACTAAAATACATACTCAGGATATGTGGAATCCTTAAAAGTATGAACCCCCTCATTTGGTCATTGGTGTCATTTGTACATAACATGCCTGTCATCTCCATCTCATCCAGTTGCCAAATGTAATAGAAAATCAATTGATCATCTTGCTGGTTCATTTTCTCTCTTCTAAACATAGATACATCAGGAAAATTATGGGTTTTTGTTTTGCTTTAGCATCCCTTTTATGCAAGAAGAAAATACTTTTGGCCCTCTCTCATCTACTCCTGGATATTGGACACCCAACTTTATAACTTAAGCACTTAATCTTTGCATTGCCATCCATTAAAACAGGGAGTTGGTGCTGGGTAGAGCTCTCTTTTGTGGTGTTAGTCATATCTCCTCACCTTTAAAGAAACTTGCCTGTATGATCTCTTAAAATTCCCGCTCTAGTTCAGTGATTATGTGACACTCTGTTTCTAATGTCTTTTTAATATTGTATAGCGATTGCAGTGTTTGATTGCTAAGGTTCTAGGGCATACACTGCTGGTTCCATTGCCAAAAGAAAAAAAAAATACTGTAGAGTTTATTTGTGTATTTGTTCTCTCATTTATTTATTTAGTCAGTCTTTATGTCTACTCAGTATATACCTTAAGTTAAATCTTTTCTGATGTCGATTTTATGTCAAATATATCTTACATCCTTTTTCAGGTAACTTATGATATCATCCTTAAATTTGCCCACACCTTTTTTCAGTTCTTTTTTTGTATCCTGTTTACATGACATCTTTGAAAACTAAGTTCTCTTTAGCTTTGTACCTTTTTTTTTTTTAAAGCAGGAGAGGAAGGTGGTTTGGTGCTGTTTTGTTTATTTACCTTACTTCAGAATTTGATAGTCTACTGTGGGTGTTACATGAAGCCTTGACTTCTTCATGATTATTACCATAGTAGATATTTGACTTTCAGATGAGCAGTTTTAGATTGACATTATCTTTTGAAAGGAGCCTTAATCTTTAGCTTTTCATCTCTGATGAGTTTTTTCCTTTGTTATTTTATTTTCCTGTCTCTGATGTTTTAATTGCTTTGGGGGCTTTGTATTATTCCTCTTAAAAGGGCTTCTTTCAATTCTAAAAACACTGTTATGACTTGAATTTGCTAATTTTCTTTGAAGGTAATAATCACCATATTTAATCAAGAACTTTTCTTCTTCATTAGAAATACAACTAGAGTGAAACAAGTACCCTATATTAGGGGGAAAAATGAATTAATAAATGCCCCTGACTTTAGTTTTCACATCTAGTTGAAAATAATGAAACAAAATAAAATAAATAAAATAATAATACCTTCTATTTGCATAACATTATTTATTTCTTTATCCCATTCATGACTTTTATAGTTTTGATTCCTGTAATAAAAGTCATGAAGCAATTGTCCAGAATCCTCCCCAATCAATAGTGGTTTTTTTTGGCAGAGGGTGGGGGCATTGTGGAATCTCTGTTTTAAAAAGTTTTTCCAGATGATTTTTAAAGAGATTGGCCATCCCAAGTGTTAGCCAGGATGTGGAGAATGTGGGACTCTCACAGACTGCTGGTGGAAATGTAAATGATATAACCACTTTGGAAAACAACTTAACAGTTTTTAAAACATTAAACATACATCTACAGTATGACGTAGCCATCCCATCCTTAGGAAGTGAAATCATGTACTCATACAAAGACTTCTATGTGAATATTCATATCAGTGCTGTTTATTATAGTCCCAAAGTAGAAACAACCTATATGCCCATGTACACAGGTCAGTGGGTAAGTAAAATGTGGTATATCCATACAGTGGCATTCTACTCACCAAGAAAAAAGAATGAACTTTTGATAAATACTCTAGCATGGATGCATCTATTATGCTAAGAGACTGAAGCCAGACTGAAAAGGGTATATATTGTATGGCTGAATTCTATACAATTCTAGAAAATGGAGACAAATGTATAGTGGCCAAAAGCTGATCATGGTTGCCTAGAGATGGGCAGAGGATGGCATGGATGGATCATAAAGTTACATGAGATTTTCAAGGCTGATAAAAATGTGGCAAAGTTTTACAAATGTATATTATATGTATGTTAAAACTTAACAAATTTACACTTTAAATATTTGCAGTTTATTGTATGCCAATTATATCTCGGTGCTGTTAAAAAATAATAATAAAAGAGACAAAGTATAGAAAAAACACAGATTAATGTGTTTCCAGAGGTGATATTTACATATCAAAATACTTAGGTTATTTGTTTGTAAGTAACTTTAAACTATTGGGTATTCTTAAGGTGCTTGACATTTTAAATGACACTGTACAGCACAGGTGGCAAAAACAGGGCCCGTGGGCCAAATCTGGCCCTCCACATTGTTTTACATGGCTCGGCACCTTGTTTCTACCTGGGGATAGTGCCAAACTCTTGCTTAACTGTTAAGGAGTAAGTACATTTATACAGTCCTAAAATTACATTTGGCCCCTTGAAGACAACTGTGAGGCTGATGTGTCCCCCAGTGAAAATGAGTTTGACACCCCTGCTGTACACAGTGGGATCGATTCTAGATTATTCAATTACTGGCTTCTTTGGCCTTCTTTAAGTCATGAATCAAAAGGAAAAACAAAATCCATCTTTCAAAATTTTTAATTATTTCCCTTACTTCTGACCAATGAACTACAGTTGGAGAAAATACCAAAAGTTTAGCTTACATGAGCAGTGAGATAATTTATGAATATTATCAATATCTTTTTTAAAAATTATTTTATTGTTGTTTAATTACAGTTATCTGCATCTACCCCCTCACAACTCCCCTTCCACCCCAGACAAACCAATTTCCCTCCTTTGCTTCCAACCCCCCACCTTGGTTTTGTCCATGTGTCCTTTATAGTTGTTCCTGAAAACCTTTCCCCCCATTATCCCTCCCACCTCCCCTCTGGTTGCTGACAGATCGTTCTTAATTTCAATGTCTCTGGTTATATTTTGCTTGCTTTTTTCTTTTGTTGATTAGATTCCTGTTAAAGGTGAGATCATATGGTATTTCTCCCTCACCACCTGGCTTATTTCACTTAGCATAATGCTCTCCAGTTCTATCCATGCTGTTGCAAAGGGTAGGAGCTCCTTCTTTCTCTCTGCTGCATAGTATCCCATTGTGGAAATGTACCATAATTTTTTGATCCATTCATTTACTGATGGGCCACTTCGGTTGCACTTAGTACTTGACTATTGTAAATTGTGCTGCTATGAACATTCGGGGTACATAGGTTTTTTGTATTGATATATCAGGTTTCTTAGGGTATAATCCCACCAGGGAAATTGCTGGGTCAAAAGGCAGCTCCATTTTTAGTTTTCTGAGAAAATTCCATACTGTTTTCCTCAGTGGCTGCACCAGTCTGCATTCCCACCAACACTGTACTAGGCTTCTTTTTCCGCATCCTCTCCAACACCTGTTTGTTGCTTTGTTTATGATGGCCATTCTCACCAGTATGAAGTGGTATCTCATTATGGTTTTAATTTGCATGTCTCTAATGGTTGGTGATGCTGAGAATCTTTTCATATGCCTCTGGGCCCTCTGTATGTCCTCCTTGGAGAAGTGTCTGTTGAAGTCTTTTGCCCATTTTTTAATTTTTTTTTTTTTTGTCTTCCTGGAGTTGTGTGAGTTCCTTATATATTTTGGAAATCAAACCCTTGTCCGAGGTATCATTGGCAAATATGCTTTCCCATACAGTTGGTTCTCTTTTCATTTTAATGCTATTTTCTTTTTTTTTACATTATTTTTTTTAAGTTTTATTTTAATTGTTGTTCTTATACAGTTTTCTGTCTTCTACTCCCATCCCAGCCCACTGCCCCAGCCCTCCCCAGCTCCCTTCCACCTTCACCCCCGCCTAGCTTCTGTCCATGTGTCTTTCATACTTGTTGCTCTAAAAACCTTCCCCTTTTCCCTGGATATTCCTATCCCTCTCCTCTCTTGTTCTCAATTTCAGTGTCTTTGGTTATACTATGCCTGTTTCTTTGTTCTGCTAATTAGGTTCCTGTTAAAGGTGAGATCATATGGTATTTGTCTCTCACCTCCTGGCTTATTTCGCTTAGCATAATGCTCTCCAGGTCCATCCATGCTGTCTCGAAGGGTAGGAGCTCCTTCTTTCTTTCTGCTGCATAGAATTCCATTGTGTAAATGTACCATAGTTTCTTGATCCATTCATTTACCGATGGGCACCTAGGTTGCTTCCAACACTTGGCTATTGTAAATTGTGCTGCTATGAACATTGGGGTGCATAGGTTCTTTTGGATTGGTGTTTCAGGGTTTCTAGGATATAATCCTAGCAGTGGAATTGCTGGGTCAAAAGGTAGGTCCATTTTTAGTTTTCTTAGAAAATTCCATACTGCTTTCCATAGTGGTTGTACCA